>VXBQ01002991.1:192607-465199 GCA_013400175.1 Phainopepla nitens
CCCCTTATCTCCTGCCTTCCAGCATTAAACTGTAACAAAATACTTTCAAGTAGGAAAATTGAAACTTTGTTTTGTGGAGACATTTACTGAATATTTATACTTCATAAAACCACCAGTCCTTAGTTGCTCTGAAATTGGGACCAAGTTATGCAGTATCTGATCAGAATGAGCCTTACACTTGGAAGTATTTAAAGGGTGAAGGAGGAAAGTAGTAATGAATAAGTGGTTCAATGTGATAGTTGAAAGGGTCATTCTTTCTTGCTATAAATTTTATTTTAATTTTTTTTCAAATAATGGCATTATTATGCCGAACAGGGTGCATTGTGGAGCATGGCTCAGCATGAAAACATTTTGATCTGTTTAAAAACCTGAGTGTATCCAGAGAGACAGAAAAATTAAATATCCATAACCTTCTTAAGAGGAATACTTGCAGAACTAGTGGCAGGGTCAAGGAGACGTTATAGGGATTTCAGTTGTTCTAACAATGTTAAAATACTTGATGTTAGTAGACAGCGTCTAATGTTATTGGTACTAAAGATTTATTTTCCTGGTGCTACTCTGCTAGTTAGCATTGTCTCTTTGCTCATTGTTGAAAGCTGGAGTCCAGAGAACTACATATTGTCATGAAAAGAAAAAAAAAAAAATCCTATTATAAAATGTAGAAATACATTTATAGAAGATACAGTTTTCTGATGTAGTATTTGTAAAGATGGATGTCCCAAGTCTTTGTTACACCAATTCTGGAAAGCTTTGCTGTATCCCATAGGTAAAATTTTAAGTTTGATAGGTAATATTTTTAAAGGTTTTTTTCAAGAAATGGTACTTACTTTTGTCTTTAATTTAAAAAAAAATAAACGTCTTCATATTAGGCTTTCTTGTAAGAATTTCGTTTTGAGATCTGAAGTTTGAGATAAATGTAAATAAGAATATTTGACTGCAAGTATGAACTTCGGCTTCGTACTGAAGTTCAGCTTTACAAGTAGAAGCAGTCTATAGTTTCCAGAATAGCACTTATCTTCCTTAATCATGACATTACCTTCTTCCAGCAATTTTTTGCATTGCTTACTGTTCATCTTTTGGCTGATTCAGGAAATTAGTCTGGGGGTTAGCAGTCGGCAAGGTATTAAGTGACTAGTGTATAACAAACGTATTGCAGAAAAAATAATATTGTGATACTCTCTACAGGTTATATAGGAATCCCTAGTGCAGAAAGTAAATTACAAGGGGAGTGCAACTTTCGGGAGTTTTTAGTGCAAGACCTGGCAACCTTCACATCCTTTTCACCTAGCTGAAAACACAAGTTCTTGTGAAAGCGAGAAACAAAGATGTCATTTGTTTTTCCCAGTCTGCTCTTCATATCAATCTCTCCTGCTTTCAGTCTTCGTTGTATGCTATTGCCTCTGCCTTCCCCTGTCTCCATCTAGCAATCACATCCAGTTTTCCCTAGGTCCCTAGAGAGCAGGCTGTGTTAGATCTGGCTCACCTTCTGAATTAATGTAGTCACAAAGCTTTTGAGTAACATCTGCCTGTTTTCCCATATCAGGAAATGTCTGATATTTTCCTATCATATCCCCTTGTCAGCCAGCCTCTCATCAAATCATGGCAGCACCAGTGCATCTGCTCAAAATAGTAGATATGCTTCCCATCTCACATACATGCTTTAAAGGGTAAGGGATATTCAATGATCAGTCTCAATGTGCTACAGGTTTGTAAAATTCTTAAGCAAAGCCAAACTGGATGTTTTTTAGCTGAGCATATAGACCTGACTACTTTGTTTTTCCCTCTCTAATGACAAGTCCTGTGTCTGTCTTCCATCTTAAGGTGACAGGACTCTGAAACCTGATATGATTTTGTCTCACGGTCTCATGTAGTCATTGTAACTAGTATCATTGTCGTATCTGTGGACCATCATTTGTGTCTTATGCACCGCTGGGTTTTTTTGGAATGCAGTAATAATCTGTGTACACTCATCACTTGGAATAGTGAACAGTGTGGACTGTAGTTGGAATTGTTCATTTCAGAGGAGTCTAATCTGTACAGAATGTTGTCTCTGTGCTACTGTATCACCTAACACTTCTTAATGATAAGAAAATATAGTCTTACATTAGGAATGTTTCATTTGCTGAGGATAGGATGTCTTATAAAGCCACAAACTAAATCCCTAGCAGCAGAAATAGCACCAATAACTGAAGCTGTAGGAAAGTGATATGGGAGTAGAACTCACCAGCTCACAATATTTGACTGGAGGCAACTCAGCTAAAATGAAATATTTTTTTGTATATTGAAATGGAGGTCTTTAGGAAAACAAAATGATGCAAGTACAGTGATAACAAAATTATGTTGCTAAGAGTCAGAGTCCATGTTCTATCACTGATAATGAAATGTGCATGTCGCATAGCCTCTCATTTTACTCTTGTCTCTCTGAAGTTATCTGATTGCTGGAGTCATTGTAGGAAATCAATCTGTACACTGCTAAAAGCCACTATTGACATGATTCCTATCAAGTATCTCCACAAGACTAGTAAATTCAAGTCCATTTCTGTTAACTAAATTAGAGGGAGCACAACTACTAAGCACCGTGGAAAAGTACTTCAATACCTGTAGCTTATTTCTTCCCCTCACCCCAAAAGCAAGCCTTTCATGTCTGGTCTTTACCAACTGTTTAGGTGCTACTAATGTAAAATCACTTTCACTCTGTGCTTTCTAACACTAGTTTGTGGAAATACTGTCTTTTAGTCATCTTAATCGGAGAGAGATATAGTGTGTGGGAGTTATTTGGCAGGGTTATCTTGATGTCCTTTAGATAGACCCTTTATACAACAAATGAACTAAGACATCACTGCTAGAATACATCAAACAGTCCTACTCAGAAATCCCATTTTACCAGCCGAATAATTGGCCTAAAAATTACTTCCAGAGATTTATGCTGTAATTTTCATAAAATGAGCCTTCACTGATGCTATGAGAGGGAGTAGGGAGAATAGTGAGGCTTACTACATGTACTATTCTCTGTATATGGCTATTACTGGTATTAAATCAATATTGGTATTAAGTCAAATTTTGTCAGCAGACCGTGACTAAAAAAATAAACCCGATGTGACTTCAGATGTAGTATCTCTTGGGATTCTTAAGGTGTTATATTAGCAAATAGAAGAAAAAAGAGGAAAATATCTATAGACCTAAAGGGGACCTTGCAGAAGATGAATAGAATTTTGAATAAAGAGTTATACATCTGCTTGCACATATAAAAATCTAAGTTATTTTTGAAGAATTTATTTAAAGTCCCAAGCTGTCCTGATTAATTCTCTGTTTGGATCTCCCAGTTTTAGAGTTCACTGGTTTTTTTACTGAAAAATGAATGTAAAACATTGGTTATGTTATTCTTGAAAGCATCTCTTTTCAAGTGCACAGATTGTATATTACCTGAAACAATCTCAATTTCCAACTTTAAATGATTTTTGTAATGAAATGTTCTTATGTTCACTTCCTAACTTGAAGCTACTTGCTGTTGAATGATAAGTCTACAGAAGTTTGTACTGTGTAATTGGACTAGACATAAAGTTTAATGAAAAGAAAGATTTGTTTGGATCCGGATTTGGATTACATTTCTTAGCTGAGCCTTGTGTTTGTTGCATTAAATGAAATCTTCTCTTTTATGTCTTATTTCACTAAGTACTGTGACCTTGATGTAATAATTTTAGTCTTGATTGTCCTACATAAATTGAAAGTATTACAGAAGAATGGAAGATTCAAGATCTATTCTGAAAGAAATTAGCTAAAGCAACCGTCCAGTTAGAGAAACAAAGAAGTTGGTTGAGATTAGGTCGTTGAAATGCTAACAACCCTTATTCAACAGGGAAAGCTTATTCAAACTACACCAGACATGTGATAGCCTTTGGGAAGAAATTGGGGAGCATTAAGGAGAAATTTCTAAGGCTGCATTCACAGAAACCATATGAAGCTTTCAAAATAACCCTTTGATCTGAGAAAAGACTACATGATCTGCTAATACTAATTGCAAAGGACCCATTTTTAGCCTGAAGGGCAAACATTTTAATTAACAGTGTAGAATGATGTTGGGTTAAAAGTCTAATATTATTGAGAAATTTTAATATTCCTAAGTATCACGAGAACATAAACACAATCAAGAGTCTAGAAAGATGACAGGAAAATTCTACTTATGATGGCTTGTACAGAAACAGACCTGAGGTCACAGTTTTAATGCTGGATAACCATTACCTTTTAGTTACAGGATGGGTCTTTAAGTAGCTGCTGTATTGGTCTTGCTTGAGGGATGCCCTGATGAAATACAAAGTTGCTGGTGGGATTTATCATTTAGAAGTTGTATGTTTGTATTGATGACTTACAAGGACAAGATATTTTCTTCTTGAAATAATGATTTTTTCCAAGGCTTTTTCTGAGTTATCCATACTCATGTTGCAAATCAGCAACTAAAGGGGCAGACTACACTAAAAAATATTTTTACTAACTCTCACTGAGTGAATTTGATTTATGGGAGATGTTTGAACCTGAAAGTGAGATAGAGGATTCAGTACAGGACAGGTTATTGAAGAGGGAATCTGATATTAATCTCTTTAAAAGGAAGATTTTTCTTTCACTAAAGAGAAAGATTTCATTCCATGTCTAATACATCCCCATGAGGTTTATTGCTTTCGCATGTTTTAGCCCCTGTGTTGTTACTTCAGCACTCGTTCATGTTGGACAAACCTCAGAAACAACATGGATAAATGTTTGTGCCAAAATTAATATTCTGGAAAGGTCATACCAATGACTAGATGATTATTTCCAACAAAAGACTACAGCAGGAGGGGAAAAATGCTACAAATCTGTTCATATACTGCTGAAGACAGATTTAAAAGATTAATGTAACTTAGACTAGAAAGGACAGCTCATCAATTGCTGCACAACTTGAGGAGGTTGGACTCCATTAAAAAAGATGCTACACATTAGTCTCAATTATTTGAGAGAACTTCAGGAGTCTTTAACTTCCACCAAAAACTGTCACCAAATGATAATAGAAAGTCCATGTTAAGTATGTAAAAACAATTACAAAAAAATTTATGTCAGAGCAGATTAAAACCTGCAGTCAATTTGAGATATCTTTCTTATAAAGCAGAGTCAAAGGGTTCTTTAAGAGTCACTGCCATTTCTACTTACTCAGTTTGCAGTGAGAAAACTGAAGTCAGATGGCAGTAGTTTCCAGATCTATTATTTATTTATTTATTTATTTATTTGTTGCTTTATTTGATCTTGACTCAGAAGGAAGCTGTTTATCATATAACCCTGAGCTGTTCACTGGCACTTAAGTACAGCTTGGAGCCCAAATGGAATGTGTAAATGTTAAACAGAATGTTTTTTGGATTTTTTAATTGCTTCCAAGCATAGCATGTAAAGAAGAGCAATATTTATTTTTGTAGGCAAACCTTATCAAACTGATGACTTAACACATGAACCTGTGTTTTAGAAATAAAATGTCATTATTTCAGAATCATCTCTCAGATTGTTTGCACAAAATATCGGTATTACATTTGGGGGCTAATGATAGAGAAACATCTATTTATTTGGCAGTCAAAATGTTTCCTGATGGTCCATATGATGTTTATCATAAATGAAGTCACCTTTTTAAGATCTCAGGTTGGTTCAGTCCTAGTTTATGCAATGATAGCTCAGTGAATTTACAGGACAATTTTTATTTTTCATTTATCTGTCAAAATAAATTTCATAATTGCTATAATTTAGCAAGCAGCATTAATAGCTAATCTTTCATTTACATTTTTCCACAATGATAAAGTAGATTTGTGCTTATATTTGAGTTTTTTTACTTAAGTGAGTTTAATATTAGTGTTTAATATTAGTCATCCTGTCCTTTCTTTTTGGAGACATCTAAGTAAGCTGAGGTTATGAGAAATGGGCTTTTAGCATCTGCAAATTGCTTTTTTGTCATATTCAGTCAGGAAAAAAGGGTATAGAGAGAAGGGTCATAAATAAGGATGGTATTATATGACGTGAACAAAAATGATGCTGTTAGCCAGCAATTCCTCTCACTTGGGGAATAATGTTTCTTCCACATGGACTAGAAATTTCTGTAACATGTGAAAGTTGCAGCCGGCTGACTGAAATTCATAGCAGAGTAACACAGATTGCTTTCCAAAGTATAGGTTTGTGCTATTCACTAGATTTGAGAACCCAATTAAAAAGAAAGTTCTCTCCTCCTTTACCCAGGACACTGTGTCCTACCAGTCTTGTGGTCTAATGCTTGACTAGGAGCATCAGCAGAAATACAAAAGTTACCTGGCACTAAGGATATTTTGGACATGGTTTTCAAGTGTTTGTCCTCCACAATCAAAATGACGGGGAGACTTGGAAAAGTAGTGGAAGAAACCAAAGCATGCAGGGTATCATGATACATAGGCTAGTCTTTCTATGGAGACGGATGCAGAGAGCAAATTTTATCTTTCAGATATGCTATTTCTCTTAACTCTTATTGCTTTAGAAACTTTCAGTTTGCTTGTTTTTAAGGCTTTCCTATGACAGCATCTCTAGACTAAAAAAATTTTATGGAACTAGAAAATGTTCCCTTTTTTCCCACTTTCACTGGAAAAGGTAGATGACTCAAAGTGTGGAACATATCAATTGCCAATCTAAACTGATGAAAATGGAGAAGCTGATTTGCCTCATGTCAAAAGCTTTCATTGTTACTCACTTGCAATGTGAGTACAATAACCTTAATCCACTAATATGAATAGTATTATAATGAAAGCAGAAGCAATAGTTACAGGACTCCCTGCTATAGAAATGTAGAACAAAAAACTTTCCTGTTGTTCTAAACCATTTTCCTTCTAAAAAAAAGAGCAGATAAGAAAACAGAAAATGACATCTGAAGCCATGTTTTTTTGTCAGTCTTTTATGTTGACAGTTGTTTTGCAGTTTTGTGGCTTCACTGAAGGAATTGTGATGCTAATTAACAGCTCTTTGAAGCAATTTCTTCTAAAAGTCTTTACTTCTTAACTGTTTTCACTGGAACATATGATCTGTAATTTTAATGGCAGTTTTTCTGCAATTTCTGTCAGAAATGCTACTTAGTAATGCAGCTTAATAGCTGTACAGTGCCTGACTGGATTTCAACACAGCTGGAAATTATCCTTTCTATGGGTGTGAAAATTCCCATTCTCCTCAAGAGTAATGACGGAGGCTATGCTGACCTCTACATCAGTAACATAAATCAGCTATCACGTGAAAACCTATTTCTGAGCACAGGCATGATCTTTTGGAAATATTTGAAGGTTTAAACTTGAGCTCAGGCAATAACCAACACACCCTGTGCAGTGTACAGCCCAAAGCCTTCTGTCATTTAAACAGAATATTATATCACTTCTTTATGCCAATGTTTATTTAAAGAAATCCAGTAAACCAATGTCTTCAAACCCTTCACAGATCTTGTCTCCAAATTCTTCACAGATTTTCTATAAACTCTTGATGCATTTACACCGGCTCTGACAATGCCAGATTTAATGTACTTTCAATTCTGCTGTTTATGGCTGGTTCCCTGGAACTTTGTATTTTACATGTCCATTTTTAGGCTTGATTAGTATTTTGTGAGCCAGCTGTCCATTTTGATAATAAAAACTTTGCACTCTGGTATTACTGGAAGCAACCACTATGTCCACCATGTAAAATGCTGGGGGAGCAGAAGAGGAAGGCAAACATGGGACAGCAGTTTTAAGCCTTCTAGGTGATGTAAAGTGCACAAAAACATTTTTTATCATCTGTTGCTGTAGCAAAAATAAATACTTCGCAGTGCTCATCCAAATAAACAGAACTTAATTAAGAGAATCACAAAGCGGATCATTGGATTAACAAAGGGTAAAATACAGTAGAGATGCATATTAACTGTACACAACTCAACACATTATTAAGTTGAACTTAACCCTTTGTCAGTCAGGTTTTAATAGTTTACATTCTCTTTCCTTTTTTCCTATGACTTAATAAATTCATTATTCTGTTTAAAATAATAATATTAATCTGTATACCTGGTAATGCTTAATTTGTTCATTAAAGTTGGGGTTTCATAGAGACCGGCTTTCACTGTAAATAGTGTGAGAATTCAGGTGCAGAGAAAATGGATTAAAAATAGAACAGTGAATATCACTAGCACAGTTACATGGAGACTTCAGTGAGGTGGAATGCTCAATGCAATTAGAAAACAGTGACTGCTTTTACTCAAGTAGCTGAAAAATGCTGTGTTTCCTTTGTCACATAAAGGTATCTATTGTACTGGAGGATTATGGAATTGTTTTACAGCAGCACCTAAAAAATACTTGAGAAAGTGTCACCTAAGGCAGTAGAAACACCTTCCTCATAACAAATTTCCATTAAAATACCTTGGCACAGTTTAGATCAGTTTGCCTTGGTAGCTAGTTGTGAACCACCAAGTTATATTGCTGAAGGTTTGCTAATGCACGTGTTCCCACTTATTTTAAATTAATTTCTTGACAAGGCAGTCCAAATTCATGCATTCTGCAAGGGTTTTTTTTGTGTCCATTTATATCTATTGTCCTTCAGGGCTTCTGATTCTATATAAGAATGACAGGAAATAACAAAGAACAAGTAGGATTAAAATGAGGAGTTGTTTATTCATGGCTGGGGATTTCAAGTATAAAATAAAATGTCTGGTTGTGGTAGGATTTCAGTAGTTTTGATGAATCTCATTTGTGGTTCTGACTGTTTGTCTCCCTAATGAACAGCCTTAAGAAACTGAGAAGCTTTATCGTTTTTGTTTCTGTTCACTGGGGCTACCACAATCAGCAGTTGGAAGTCTCCTACCTCAAACTGGCTCCTTTCTCTCAGTGTGAAAGGACAGGGAATGGTGACAGCATGGTAGCAGACCAGTCGCTTGAACCAGACCCCCCTCTCCTTTCCCCAAAACAATCCTGAAGTATGGAGAAAGTTGAAAAAGGACAGGTTTTATTCCAGTCCTAAGATTTCTACATAAAGAAGCATCAGTAAATACCAGAATTTTCTTGGGGCTGGAGTAAAGCCCCATAAAAATTTCCAATACATCTGTTCGTGTGTCTTTGCAAAAGACTTATTTTATATGATAAATACACCAAATAGACTTGTAAACCATACTAAGGAAAATAAATGTGCTGTGCAGTAGAGTGGTGGTCTCTTGATGTGAGTTTGTTTCAGGCATGTGAACAAAGCAATATACAAGTGCCAGGCAGGGGGTGGTTATTTGCGTTTTCCATGTCAGTTGAAAATAAATGATGAGATAAAATCTTAATAATAGCAGAATGGCAGGTTATTTCTTATTTGGTTAAAAAAAAAAAAAAAGGAAATTGGCTTTGTTCTCTGTGCAGGCATGTATTGGAATCCATCTCCATTCATAATTCAAATGGGTTTTGAAGTTTTCCCTTGTGGGCAGTGTCTTGTATCAAAGGGGTTTTGCAAATAATTTGGTATGATTCAACCAAGTTAATGGTCTCTGCTCCTGTGAGGCACAACAAAACTTTAGCAAATTTCTCCAGAGAGCCTGGATATTTTGCTAGTTCTGAGAAACTAAGTGTATTGATTGAGGCTGTTTAGGAAATGCTCCTGTCAGCTCAAGAATCAGGGAGGGAGGGAACGGCTAAAACTGCAACCTTATCATTTTATCATTTCCATGTATGGAGCAGATTTCAGGGGTCCAGTGCTGCCTAAAGGCAGATTTGGGCTTTGCACAGACTCCTATGACATTCTTTAACATTAAGACACTTATTTTTATTGTCAACTAAGCGATCAGCTAAAGAAGGGATGCTCCTTTCTCCTCCTTTTCTGCCATTTTTAAATTGTAACTTGATTCAGCTTCCAGCTACAACAGAGCTTTGTCCTAGTCCAACTGTTGCCTGCCCTTTACTGCCTTTACACTCTCCATCAACATGGCAGCCTGTAGCTGAATGAGGTTTCTTCATCTGGATGCACAGAATCCTTGCTGCCTGAAAGCCTCAAGCCAAGTCCTAGGCATATTTTTCTCTTTTTGATCAATAATATTATTATAAACGGTATTTTCCATGTGGAAAACCGAAAATAATTGAAGATTGGTTTTCCCATAAGCCTGTTTTCTCTGTTGAACTTCTCTGTGCTCAGTTTTTCCACTATTTTCCACTGTTTGCATGAAAATAATGGTCTTCATTTCTATTCATAGTTCTGTTTATTCATGAAATTATTCTGGGTTTGTTTGTTGTGTTTTGGGTTTTTTTTAGGGATTTTTTACTTGAGTCTTTGGATTTTTTGTTGGGTTTTTTTTGTGGTTGGGTTGTGGGGATTTTTTTTTATTGGTTTTTGGGGTTTTTGGTTGTTATTTTGTTTGTTTGGGTTTTTGCTTTGGTTTGGTTTTGTTTGTATGTTGTATGTATGTTAGTTAGTAGCTGTTAGAAGAACATTCAGAGAAAAAGCATGCCAATACTTGTGTTTGTATTAGAATTGAAAGGCACTGCTGTAATGCGTAATAGTGAAGCTGTGGTACAACTTCAGAAACCGAGGGCTTCTTTAGGAAGAATAAGACAAAATTAGGAGGTAAACACATTTCTGTTGTAGGCTATCCTATAGGAGTTTTATTCCATCTGGTTAACAAGGAAGCCACTAGAGATTTTGCGATTTGTTTTCACGTGCCAGTGTAAGTTGATGAAAACTCTTAAAAACATTTCATAGGGAGTTGGAGATATACTGCAGGCAAATTTCGAGAAGGAATGCAAAGCGTTCTTTATTTGATATGTTGTGATTTTGGGGGAAAACACTTCTTTTGGTGACTGGTATCTTTGTGAGTCCTTCATGCATATACATTTCACACAAGCATAGAAATAGTTGTGTATTTAGTATATTATGATTTACCTGGTCTAGTTCACTAGCCATTAACAGGCTCAATATATGAACATGTTTCCTTGAGAGAGACTGAAAGAACAATAACTTTGGAATTACTCAGTGTTTCTTCTAATATGAAACTTGACTGATCTATTATCAGATGGTTATTAAAGGATTAATATATTATTATATTATATTTTTAATTGTAGAAGTATAATAATAAGCACTGTGAGTATCCAGGAGAAGCTGTTATAATGACTTTCCCCTGCACAGCTCTTGAAGCCCACTGCCTTTTCTTGGCTGGTAGTCATTTTTCCTAGCACTGCTCTGCAAAAAAATCAGCAGTCCAGCAGAAAAAGGTGGGAGACACTTCAGGGTGATGGTTTCAGGCCACTGGGCAGGAAACCAATGCCAATATTGTCACTAAAGCCAGGAGGTCACCTGTAGGGTGTGGTGGACACGCGTGTTCAGAGCATTACATTAATTCTTGCACACAAAATCTTTTTTCCTTTTGACCAGTTATTTGGCTACAGATATAGCAAGTACAGCATAAGAAAAATCATCATTCTATTCCTTGTATGTGGAATAATTGAGATTATCCTGGCAGTGTAATAATCTTGAGGTCGGTTTTCTTCCTTTTGTAACTCTTCTACATGAAAGATGAGTTCAAAACCATTTTGAGTTGTATGAGTTTGAAAGGACATAATTTTCTTAAAGTCTTGACTGCAGGATTTCAAAGTCTTCTTTTATACCATCTTGCTAATTACATTGTTCCCTCACTGAGCCAAGGTAAGTATAGATGAGATGCTTGTGACCACTTTTGTGAATTTTGTTCTTCCTCAAGCAAATTACCAGATTTAGAAAGAACCAAGATTTATTAAGCATTTAAGAAAATAAAAAGTTTGTCTTAAATGTCACAACACCTGATAGTAGTTTTTCCTCTTACAGCTTCTGTAGACATCAGCTGGCTCACAACAGAACAAATTTTTCCCATAGACCACTTGAGATTTAAGTAGATTCCTAGGATTTCAATAACTATTGGCTTTCTAACCATACCCCTGCAAGCACAGAGGACTGCCTAAGTACTGTTTGTCAAAACCAAAGTAGTTGATTAGATTTGATTTTCTGTGGGCAGTAAATCAGATCATCTGAGGCTGCACAAGACTTTTGTTGCTAGTCTTTCTCCTCTAATATTTGTACTGCTCCTGAAAGAAAAAGGTCTTTCTGCTCTTTGACTTCATCTCACGTTTCTCTGCTTGCTAAAGAACAGCAAAAAGGTGTTTGTTACCTTTGTTCTGTTACCTCTTTCAGTACCTCCTGCTATGTTCAGAAGGAATTCTATATCCTACTTTCAAAAATACTGATTATCACAATTGTTTTGTGCTTATGGACTAGTAAAAGCCCAATAAAGGATAGGTCTCAGCTCCTGGCAAGCTTGCATAACAAGGATACATGGCAAGGATCAAGTTAGTCAGAGACAATATGGATTTTGCCAGCTGAGAAATAAAGATTCTCAGACTGTGGGACATTTATCCTTAAAGGCCTGCAAACTGCTTCACAATATCCACAAGAAATGCAAACCTCTTCTGAGCAGGTGAATAGGTGATCTAGAGAAGCCTGTCTGAAGAGCAACCCAGAGCCACAAGCTCATTCCCAAGGTTATTATTCCCATAGTTAAAGTCTAGAAATTTATGTTGCTATGATATTAATAGATACAGAATTTCACCATGCGGTCTTCATGCAGCTACTCTCTGAGAGGCTTCTTGGCAGTAGGGCAAATTTTCCATTCGTGATCATTTTATATATAGCGGGGAACATAAGAAGATAATGCAGACTCAGGAAGCTGTTGTTTAGGAGTGCATTATCTGCTTCTGCACTAATGAATCTCTTTACCTTGGAGAAACTGGAAGCTTAGGCAAGGTGGAAGGTCAGCTGAAAATAAAATCACAGGAAAACAAAACTAAATAAAATAGAACTCTAATTCTCTTATTGTTCAAGAACTTTTCTAGTTACTATTTCTAGAAACAGCTGAGTGCAATACACTGAGGAAACAGTATCACCATACATTCCAGTGACAAAATTCTTGCACATTTCTGTACTATGTTCTCATATTTTACTGTCAGCGTTTTGTAAGGTCATGTCAAATTCCCTGTTTAGGTGATTGTTTGGCCTCTGCCCTGCTGTTTTTCCAGTGAGCCTAACTTTCTGCTTTTTTTAAAAAAACCCCTGGTTTACGCTCATGATTAACTATCTAATATGTTTCAGGTTCTGAGATCGCAGGACTATTATTAGGACACTAGAAAATTTTGCCTAGGCATGACTTGGCTGACTGAACAGGAAATATTCTTTTAACTTTTAAAACCTTAATATATTTTTCCAGAATAAAATTTGTCATGATAGTTACAACTTACATATTTTATGAGAGAAGTTTTTGAAGCTAAACATGTAAGCTTAGAATCAGTTTTCCTTATATACAAAAAACAGGTTTGAATATTAATAAAACCTGCTGCAAACATTTTTTTATACAGGCAATTCTACCTTTTTTTGCTGAAATACATTAATAATATTCCAGATGGAATATCTAGTTGTCATTGCCTAACTTAAAAATCTCGTATCACCTCTACATGAATTATTAAAAATAATTAAAATGTTTAACTCCAAAAAGCGATATTTTATAAATGAAAAGAGGAAAGGATACTTGAAAAATTATTTTGAAACATTTTCAAAATGTATATAAACCTTCCAAAAATCATGGCAAATTGCTGTTTATAATAGCTCATTTAGTTTATGATCAATATATGTTGCATTACCAAATTCTTCCTCTTCCCTAGCAAAAATCCTCTTACTCTAAGGAAAAAAAAAAAAGAACCTATGAAATCCTGAAGAAAGAGGTACTTGGGAGAAGAAAGCCTCATGATGCTCTCAGTCTAGATTCTCAGTTTCATTGTGAAGTGAGAAAACAGTACAAGCTTTAAATAGAACAGATTCAGGAATTCAATGGAAAATATCTATCAGCATCTAGGACAATCATGTTTAAAAACATTTAAATAAATAAAACAAAGAACACATTTTTCAAGAAAAACCCCAAAGCCAAAACACACAACCATGCCAAATAAGAAAACCCCACATTTGTCATACCTTGTTCTGGTGAGAAATTAAATAGGCATTGCTCATGAGTACAGACTGTTAGATGTGGAGAAAATATCTTCATCCTAGAACCTGTAGTTAAGGAAACAGAATTTCTTGGGATTTGAATTTCCAAGAAACTTTGAAGCAATTAACAAGAAGCCAATGAAACAACACAATCAGCTATTCATAAATAGGGCAAAAAGGAGAAAGAGACAACAATGAGAGTTTTTCATATTGGGAAGACTGAAGGAAGTCTTAATGCAGAAGACTTCTGTGAAGAAGGAGATTTACTTCTTCAGTAAATTTGGAAGAATTTACATTCTATATTGAAAATTATGGAAGATATTTTATATTTTGTTCTACAAAGTGTGGAGTGTAGTAGTATGATATATAAAAGTAATAGCCTTAGATCATATGAGGGCTTGGTTGAAACAGTACGAAAATTGGAAACGGACATGACAGTGTAGCACTAGAATAAATTAGAAGATTGTTATGATTGTAAGGACAAACTAGCTGTATTAACCTGTGTTGGGGTTGAGGAGTGGGCTGCAATATCTCTGGCTGTTCCCTGTAATCGGAGGAAATCGTGGGGAATGCCACCGAGGCAGTTGCCTACAGCAGCCTTGTGGTGGTTCTGCCTTACCTAGAGAACAGCACCAGCCCCGAGACAGCTCAAGAGTTGTACTTTCATTCTGTATCTCTCACCCTGCCCTAGACAGTGTTCATGTGCTAAATCTGTGTATCTGTGTCTTGAAGATGGTTAGTAATTTTAGTGTACATCTCAACAGAAATCACTCGTTGGGGAATAATTGGTACCCTGCTGTGTAAAGCTACTTGACATTTGAACACAAGAACCTACCTAAGAGAAGTATCTGTCTAAAGAAGAATCTGTAGGAAATCTTCAAGCTGAGAGATTAAAATCAGAGGGTGACTGATACATGTTTTGTGCTAAAAACATAATATTGATAGTGCTACTGATTTTTCTAACAGTACTAATGGTAAGCCTTAGGCATTTTCAAGCCCAAAGCCATTTTATTTATCTTGTGGAAGAAGCAATTTGCATATTGGTGATGGCAAAGAAGGGTTGAGTGACCTTAGAAAGGATTCATTATAACATAAACATTTCATCTAATGGCTAAAACATTTTCTTTTTTCTTATTGGCAATTTTACTTTCAGAATGCTAAAAACTACTATTTTCAATATTAATATGGATTGCCCACAACAATGGTTTTAAATTTGCTGTTGAGACTTGGTCTCAAATTTGGTAGACTACGTGCTTACTTTTACTAATTTTTCTTTTGGTCGATGAGATTCTTATATATGGAATAAATACAGTCATGTTATAATGTCTTAAATTACAATATGAAAAACACCTGAGGATTCCTTTTAGCAATGTCTGAACTACTTAGGTGTTGTACAGTACAAAGGACCAGTTTGTTACTTCTTGCAAAAACAATAGAAATGGAAATCAAGTACTTTTCAGTGTCTCTAAAAGTAAAGGTTCAACTAAGATACATAAGGAAAACATCTCAAATTCACTAAAAATTCATAAGGATCCCTCCTAGTTTTTAAACCTTTCTTAAATTAAAAATATTAATCTTATCCTTATCTTTTGAAAATAAAATGGAGAAAAGGACGGTATATTTTAACTTTGTTTTCCAGATCTTTCAGGCCCTTAAAATAGATCAAAACCAAACCTGTGATCCTGAGGAAAGGCATGGGTCTAAAAGCGATAAAACTGATATATTAAAAAACTTTCAGAGAACAAAAAAATAAAAGGAGGATACAGTTTAGATCATCTTTTTGATTGCTGTTTGGAACCAAGTTTGGAAAAGCTCCAGTGATTCAAAGCACTACATTAGCACTTTGTGTACATACCTGTCCTTGTTGTAGCACAATCAGAGAGCCTTGAAAGGACCAGACAAACGGTTTTCACCAGCCCTCTGATGACAAGGGGCTTGTTGGCTACCTCTGAGAACTCAGTATGCCAGAGGAGCAGTATTTGGAGTCTTAATCGGGTAAATTGTGGTTGTTTGTGGGTGGGTATATTGATATTTAAAGAAGGAAAAAAAAAGGAAGTGAAGATCTAGGCTTTTTATGTTTATCTAGCATAAAACATAAAGCTTGTTATGAAAGGGAAAATGTAGCAAAACTGATACTCTCTTTTATCTTCATGTTATCAATAACTGTGAAAGATGCTTGAATCTTCAGATTCAAAACACTGTGCAATTGCAGGTTCTTAGTTTTGCCTCAGTTTAAGGTAACAGCAAAGGTCCAGCCATCTTTAAAGTGACCGGGTTAGGATACTTCAACTACTCTCGTAGAGCAGCAGAAAAAGAATAGGTTTGTATTCCTTGTTTACAAACATATTAATATTCTGGTTTATGGCCATAGCCTGGCTCAGTATCAGCCTTGAATTTGAATCTGGAGTTTGTAATTCGTCATCATGTCCTCAGACTATTTGATCTAGACCTTGACATCCTCCTCTCCATAAAAAGGTGAGAAAAGAAATTAGTTTTAACATGAAATTGATTTCCTGAAATTCCATGAGACTGCTTCTCCTCATGATACTTTGCTAACAAGTTAACGATCCCATTTATTTTTTAATCAATACCCAGCAAGGGACCCCGGTGACTTACCTCTCAGGCTTTTAAAACATCTATAATTTTAGCCTTGAGGATGCCTTATAAAATTGGAACATGCAGTCATTTTTATTCTCTTCTGCTGAAGAGCAGATACTTGCAGGTACAAAGGAGTTACCCATACCCCGTATATTAGGAGACTCAAAGATAGAACAGTTCAGTATATTTTTGCTGTGTCATCTTTGGACAAGAGATTTTACTTTATGTCATAAGCAGAAACTTGGTACTTCTACTTATTTATTAAAAAATAAAAAAGGCAGGGAAGGTGAATATACTTGGAGCTAAGGGATTTCAAATGTGATTTATCTGTGCAATAAAAGAATGATGTTAGATGAAAGCAAGCCATGAAAGCTGAGGTCTTCCCCACTGTTTATTGTAATATAACTTGTAATTGGAATTTTTGTTTAGTATCAGCCTTTTCCAAATGCAGTAGAAACTGTAGCCAATATGAAGAAGTAATCTGCTCTTGAGACCTAATTCACCACTTTACAAGGCATTTTGTAAGCATTTTATAACTAATATTGAAAGACTCCTGTTATTCTGTAGTAATAGATGTTATGTATGAGTCATTAGAATTTATTTTGTCTTAGCTTACTGCCCGCTATTAATACTTCAACATTGTGAGAGTATCCATAAAAGTTCTAAAGTTTCATATTTAATACTTGGTGCTATTCCTTGGGGAGTTTGGAGTTGGACTTTGATAATCTTTGTGGGTCCCTTCCAGCTCAGAATATTCTGTTATCTTTTCTTCTTTTTTTCTTTGTAAGTGCTCAAGACTGCAGACAGATAAAGCCATCTGCTGCTCTCTCAGATATGGTTTCCAGAAGTGAATTTAAATGGATGCTGAAGTCACTCCTGAATCTCCATAGAACAGCCAGCCTGAAAATGTAGCACTGATAAGCTTTTTTGTGTAGGGATGATTTAAAAGGCACTTACTGTCATGAATAGTCCTTTCTTTCTCAGGCCCCTACAATAATACACACTTAGGTCTTATGGCTACCTTTAAGCAATGAATGGCTCTATTGACTTCATGCACTAAAGCGCTTTACTGGAGCAAGTTTATTTCCGGGGACTTGTCAGATGAGAAAAGGTTTACAGAATTAGATACACAGACTGACATGAATAAATTTAATCAGAACATAGGAGATGTAGGGGGACAAAAAAAGTCAGGGATAAGTAAAAATAATTTTGTAAGTAAATTTTTTTTTCTAATTTTGGATCTGGTGTACTGATTCTGTCTCAAAGCAAATGCAGGCACAGAATCAAATAAACACATCTTCTGTTTATAACATGGGTGAGAGGGCTGCATACTGCAGGCATTTGCTGTTTCTGGGTTATGGATGCATGGCTCCTTGGCTCCTGCTTGTATCAGGTCTAGCTGGAGTCAGAAGGCTTTGTCTGCACAGATGCACAGTTTCCATTTCCTTTTCTGAAACTCACATTTTAACAGTCCATTTTGCAGATTTTTTTTCCCCTGATTGCTATTGTTATTCAGGTGTACATCTGTGAAATATGCTATAAGATGTGATATGCCAGCTTGCTGTACTAGCTGCAACAGATTTCAGAAACAACCCTTTGAGATCACCACCCTTTCTCAGTGATGTGATTAAGGGAGAAAAAGCCTGTTCCAGCCTCCCCCAGTTAAATGCTTTGAAGGGAAAAAGTCCTTTTTAACACTTGCCTGGTGCATGCTGGTGGTCCCCTAGTGTGTGGTATGTATATCTTCTTTGTACAGGTCTGTGTGGGACTGGATTTCCCTGTTCTGGGACCTTTGAAATAAATGAATTAGCTCTGGGGAAGCTGAAGCAAAAAAGCCCTTTGCTGAGAAGCTGTCACCTGGTAGAACATCCCCTGGGGAAAACAGACATGACATGTGACAGCCACCTACATATACTTGCTAGGTATGAAGATTTTGTTAAAAAATATTTGTGGTCTTTTAAACAGATCAGTGCATATATCAAGAAATGAGTAAGAAGAAATATCAATAATTTTTTTCCTCCTTACTAAATTTGAGGGAAGGAAAGAGAAAAACTAATTTCTTGAAGCTGTGTTTCCACTGTTGTGGTAAACCTCATAATCATGAACAAATATTTGAGCACTACCATGTTATTTGGGGTCAAAGTATCAGCAGGAAAACAAAAGTTACTGTCTTGCCATTTTAATGCAATTCCACACTCATGACCACTTCTCAGACAGGACAGGAGAGGAGTAGTATTAAGATAACATCTGTATTAGTACTTCAGGAGTTCTTGGTATGCCTGGTTTTGCCAGCGGAAAACCCAAGGTACGGGCAGCAAGAAAGCCTCAGTGTGCCCCAGGAAGTCTATAAAGACTGGGTGGGAGGGCAAGAAACATGCAGGACATATGTGAATCACTCCCCACCCTGGGGGAGACCCATGACCACTGTGGGCATCTTGAGAATGGGTGAAGCTTGCTGAGGAAGCCCCGTGCCCTGCAGTTTGCAGGTAGCCAGGAAATTCATGAACCATTGGAAATTGAGTTGGTGTTTACCTGAAACAGTTTCAAAGGCCTAACAAAGACTCTCAGTGAGGGTAGGACAGAGAAACTGCCCCCTATGTGGACTTATTTTGGTGAAATCAGTAAGACAACATCATTTTCCAGAAATTTATTATGATTCATAATCTGTAAGTAAATTGTTTGCATCATAAATCGTGCCAAACCACGACCATTGTTACAGTGCACAAAAATATGTGTTGTTTACAGGCACACTCTTTAGTCAGTTATTGATTTAAAGAAACCAATCTACTGCAGAATTGCAATGCCTCTCAAAAACAGATTTTCTGCATGTGTAGCAGGGATTATTAAATTACTAAAATGAATTATTTGTCATTTTCATCTTTATTTACATTACCAGTTTCAATTCCCACTTGTGGAATAGCATGTTTTCCAAAACAAACTTTGCACAATCAGATAATATATTTTCATTATCTTTTATCTTACCATTCCATGTCCCAATTAAGTATCTGAATAACAGAATAGATATTAATTTTTAATGATACCTATACAAATTCTCATTTCATAAGTAAAAGTAAATATGTAAAGCATTTAAATCCATGTACCTCAGAAGAAATACAAATTTATTGAAAATCCTGTGGTGTTTTTTCATGATTCTGTGTATTTCCAATGTGAAGAACCTGACTGTTCCCTTTTGGGCCTTTTTTTTGTTTCACCCCCTACACACTGGAAAGAAAATCTGCCTCTTTCTGCACATGGGGTGTAATTTAATTTAGAATTTAATGGAAAAACAGAGTTTGTGCTGCTTCCAGCAGAGGGACACTCAAGTCTTTCAGCTATTTACCTCCAAGAATATCAGAATTCCAGTGTGAGCCAGCACTGTGCATGAAGTTTTCTGTGCTTTCACACTGCTGTTTCCAACCTACACTTTCTTAAACAATTACTTAAAAAGGTCTAAGCAAAGTTTAGAATATATAAGCTCTGGGGGGAAAAAAAGGGAAGAACTGGGTGTGTTAAGTAAGGATGTGGTAGAGATCTTCATATATATAAAACAATACGTGAATTAGAAGGAAATAAATTCTCTTTGTGTTAACTTGGCATAAGAGAACTTAAAATCATAACTGGCAGCAAAGGACACAGGAATTTATTTTTGTCTATATAGATATCTAGACATTCTAGCATAATCCTTAAGTATCCATTGATGATTCAACTTTAAGAATAAGGCAAGTAAAGTTGACCGGAATGATTGTGGTGCTCTTGGTTCCCAGTTGCTGTAGGAATTTTGATAATTCCAGCTCTCTTCCAAAATCCTATTGTATAGTGATGGTGAGATATGGAGTGTTTTGGGTTGCAGTCTTTAGGCATATATGCAACAGTGTTTAATGCAGCTGTAAGAGCAGTGCCTGCTTCTACAGTGATCAAGTATCAGCAGACTCATTCCTACAGTGAACACTACACTTATTTTTAAATAAACAGGCTTCCAAAACTTGACCTGAAACAACCAAAGTAAATTGTAAATGCATTTAAAATCTAGAAAACATGAGAAATATTTTCTTCATTCCCATATCATTTACTGGAAAAAAAAAATAATTTCTGTACATTGAATAATGGAAAGTAAAAACATTATTTTTCTATGATATAATGGAGCTCAAATATTTTCATGTAACTTTGGTTGATATGAAGGAGAGGTCATTTTCAATGGGGAGAGAGTTCTTTTTAATGGCACAATTGGATTTTGGGGAAGAAAGGGGTTTTTTGGGAGGGAAAAAAAAAAGCTATTAGGCTGCCTGAGAAAACATAAGGCAGTTGTATCTTGTAGCAAAATGAAAAATAGCAATCCTCAAACTCCGGCACTTGATATATACTCATAGTGGAATTTTCCCTGTTTTTCTCCACTTTTTAGCCTTAATCCTAGGATATGATACTGTAGAAACCTTACTGGGTTTTATGTTACTAATGAGCATGTATGGTGGATTATCAAAACTTATTTCTGCATGATTCTGGTGCTTTCTTGACTAACTGGCAATTAAAAGAAAACAAAGCAAAAAGACCAAAAACTCCCAAATCAGTTGCGAGGGTGTTAAATATATTGTGTCAACCCCCACCTCTCATTTGGAAAGGAAGAAAGCAGCGCAGATATGACAAGGATGTGAGCAAAGTTCTTTTCCTTTTGTGTTTCTGTGGCTTCTATAGTCTTTCAAGAAACAAAAATGAGTTCACTGACACTCTCAGTTAGCAGCTTGCCTTAAACCTTCTTCAAACTTGCCACTTGCAAAGCTTTCCAAACTATCCAAGACTTTTCAAACCTTGCTTGAGTGGTCTGAGATAGGCCTCCTTCAGTTTCTTCTGCTGGGGAGCCCTTCTGTCTTGAACACAATACTTGAACAGCCTGCTAGACAGACAGGAGAGGGCATGAGTGACACTGCAGGCTGAGGGGCAGAGCAGTAGCCCCACAGGCTTGTCTGGTGTTATCAGCACCTCCTGCACGCAAAAATTGGATCATGTACCAACCATCTGTTCCTGTGAATCTTCAGTTAAGACGAAAGCTGAAAAGTCCTCTTTTTGAGCCACACAGAGCTCCACGTACTTCAGAATATATTTTGTCTGACAGTTGATCTGCCATCTTATTGTAGCTGCAGATGTCCTCAGGAGAAAATTGAATTTCAGTTTCTCAAATTCTTGGGGATTGTTAATGTACTGAAGGACAGAGCTATGGCATAAAATACAGCACAGTCCTTTCTTCCATTTCCTTGTCTGATTCTTTCCCACCACTGCTTTTATTGTATTATTGTAAAAAATTTACTTTCCTGGGATTTGTTTTTTTCTGGTGTAACATATCAGTGAAGAGGCAAGAACTTGAAATATGCCAGCAGAGGCTTTGCACATGTTTGGATTTCACTTGCACAGACCAATGTAGGTGAAGGTTATAGGCTTCATTAAGACAGAGTGTACATAATGGTCTTTAAATATATTTCAATTGTGGGGTTTTTTTAACTTTTATTAAAATATTTTTCTCAGCAGGGAGCTGAGCCACAGATAGTTTTGCCTTCTACACAAGCCCTTTTCTAATAAATTTCAAAAAGATTTCAAAGTACTCATAGTATTCAGTCTCCTGGCATTTATCTAAATTATTGCTAATTCATGTTCATTTCTCTGCTATTATGTCAGCCACAGAATGAGCATATTTTGCACTATAAAAAAAATAATTAGATTTTCTATTTTCTTAAATTGTTATTAAGTCATTTCATTTTGCCATCATTATTTGAGCTACTTATATTTGAAAATTAGTGGAATGCATTTCCTTCATTTTCAGGATATAATCAAGATTTTGAATGATAATTTTGGAGAAGTAATCCTTTCTTTTTTATCCTCTTGCTGGCTAAGCTGTTTCTCTTTAAGAATGAATGGGTGTCAAAATCCCTTCAGTTTGACATCTTGAATGTACAGAAAAGAACAAACCTGTCCTTAGGGAAATTTGTTTTAACTCTCAAAAACGAACGAAAAGGAACAGGAGAAGTTATTCCTTTTTCTAGCCTTGTACCCTGCACTTTGACAGTTTCGAGCTTCATTTTCACTGTTTAAAAGCATGTGTTCGATCATGTGATAAATAGTTATGCTGTCCATCTCTTTCTAAAATCCTTGTGAATACAAATCATTGTATTGTAAGAGCTCATAGAGAAGCACAGATTTAATTTCTTTCATAGTCATGGGGAGTTACTCTGCAGAAGAGTTTTCCTAGCTTGTATTTCTATTTCTACTGCTCTTCTTCTGCTGCAAAATCTGAGAATACAAACATTTACATCTCCAGCGCCCATATTTTCCTCCTTGTAAAGCAGGGATGATAAAATTTCCTGCCATTAGGCAACCCTGTACAATGAAAGTACTTAAAACCAAAGTTACACAGTGAGAGGCGTTACATTTGAAACCATATTGAGCTTTTCAAAAAAAATCTTAACTTGCATCATATAATAAAGAAACATGTAAAACCACAGCACACAAAATTGTTATTTGATAGATATTTTGGAATTGTTTTCCTTTAATTCCCACCATCATACTTTCTTTGTCACAGTACAGATGGGCAGCTACAAGAATAAATTTAGTTAGTGAAAATATTATAGGGAAGAAAATTTTTCTACATTCTCCTAATGCTGTTATGTTTTACCTTCCCTTTTCTCTTTTACAAAATAAAGATAAGTAAAAGAAAAACAAAACCAAAATCAACCCCCCAAAAATGAAAAGGGAAAAGGTTAGTTTATTCCCAGCAAATTTAACCAAGTTTCAATGGCAGAAAGGTGCCCTCTGGGAAAAGGTCTTCTGTGCAGTTCAAGAATATTGCCATCTCCTGTGGCATTGTCCTCTTGATAGGATTTACTATAGAGAAAAATCTGCCTATGTCTTGCCACACTCTTAGGTGCCTTCTCTAAAGAATGCTGCCGGGCTGAAGTAGAAGAGAAAGTGGAAGATGGAAGTTTGTTTATATACATAGCTTAATTCTACATTCAGTGATTTGTCATCTTTTATTTTAATTTCAAAGGCTTGAGGAGGCCACTTTCCTGTCAGGGTAAGTCTTAACAGTATACCACAAACACCAGGAAACCTCATAAAACTCTCTCTATCTATCAATCCTCTTCTGTGATTTTTTTGAACAATCGTGTCCTAGATTTTTTGCTGTTTATGCTTGGTTTCTGACTCTTGTGAATGGTGATGCAGGAAGTTTGCTTGGAACACTGTTAAAAAGGAGACAACTGCAGATTTTCCTCAAGGGAAAAAAAAAAAGAAAAAAGGCCTGAATGTCTTCTGGAGATGATTTGCTGACCTGTACAGTTCCGTGTCTCTGTGAAGTTCTTTTCCTAGAAACATCCAGCAGATCTTCTGAAACATTATCAGGTATAAAGCACACAGATGTCATTTAGGTCTTTTTTTTTTTTTTAATTCACACAGCGTCATCACTTGCTTGCAAAGAGCCCATCCATGTACAAAAGTATGTTTAGTTTTATGAAATTCTGACTTTTAGCAAGAAATATTAAGGGTAATGGGGAAAAGCTAAAGAAATCGATGTATGCATTGTTAACTTTAATGACTTTTTTATGACAATGTTCTGAGGAAATGAGACAAAATCTAAAAAAGCAGTGCTAGATGACTGCTTGTTTGATCAATCGTTTTGACTGTCTTTTGCAGACTGTCTTTGCATGTTTTATTGGAAAGGGCACTTTTTCTTATTTTCTGAATTTGAGGTATGCTAGCCATATTAAGTGTAATGGTTGCTATGTTGATAATGGTGCTGGTGCTCTCTATCTGAAAATCACTATAAATTTGAAAGAAATTGGCTTGAATTTGCAATAATATTTCCAAATTTTATTCCTGTATCTGAAACTATAGGTACTGTCTATGTTGTGTGGCACAATTCTCAGTCAGAGGGCAAAGGCTTCTTCCCCATTTTTCCTGCTAGAGAGGGATGTTGGATAGTACAGGGAATTTAGCTGGCAGAAAGCACTGACAAGAAAGAAATCGCAAATACTGCATCTCTGTGGTATAAGAAGAGCACAGGGATAGTGTTATATCAAGGGATGAAGGATTCAGACACATCTGACTGAGAAGCTGCACAGTCACCTGCAGATGGGGAGCTGCCCAAAAATCCTGCTTTCAGTACAAGGGCTCTCCCAGCAACAGAAGTGCTTCCTCGTCTTTCTGCCTACAAAATTGGCAGCTGAATTTAATTTTAAAAATATTAACCTTCTACGAATATCAAATATTATCAAGCAGCCAGTTTTTCAAGATCTCATTTGATAGACATTCAGGAAAATACTACTGCTAAGGTTTTTAAGAAGAAAAATTGTGGTTTTTGAGGGATTCCTGTAGCCAGTCTTAGCACAGGCTCAGTGAAAATGGAGTATCTTATAATAACCCAAGCAAAAAATGATTTGTCAGAGCTCCTCAAATATAATGTCATTTTATGTCAAACATATTGGTCAGGTCATGAGAAGAAATTTATAGGAGATAATTATTAAATTGTCTGGAAACTGGATTTTTTTTTTTCCAAAGTAGTTAGTCTTTTATATATATCACAAGAATGTCTATGTGGAAGAAGTTTCAGTCTGTACAAAATCACTTTCACAAAACAGCTCCCACTGAGTGTAAAGCAGTTTGTTTGATTTTTGTCTGCTAGCCTGATGGCATGAAACGGAACCTGCGAGTATGGCAACCTGTATATCCTGGATTTGTAGGACAAAATATGAGATGTCCAGTAGTTTCAAGTTTGAATTCAGTGTCTTGTCAAATCTTAGATCCTATTGGGTTGGAGAAATCAAGTATTAATCTATAAATGAACATGAAGTTTCCCTTGACTCAGAGTGATTCTTATTTTCTTCAGGAGATAACTCCTTATTTGTCATTTTCTATTTTTGGAAAAACCTAAAAACAGTGAGTCTGAGCTCTTGAAGGAAAGAAAAAAAAAATCAAAAAAATGAAAATTCTAAACTGACTGTGTGCCCTTCATATATTTGTGTCTTAATTCAGAATATACAGATACTGTGAGTAATTTTGATGTTTCTTCATTCTAAATCAATAAAAATATCATAGATGCACTTTGTTGCTATTACTACTCAAATACTGATAATTTAGGTGCAATTTTCCTCCAAAATCCAGAGAGTAGTCTCCCTCTTTCCCCTGCCTGCAGAGCTGGCACTGTAGAAAGAAAATAACATTGAAATATTTATTGAAACATAAAGGTTGAATGGTGGAATTGGTGTAGCAAATAGCCGGATAACTGGTGCAGAACAGTGTGCTTTTAACACTTCTATAAATGTTAAAAGATTTCCTACAGACAGTTGGTGATTAATAAGTTTTCATTTATTTCTCTTTACTGTCTCTGTAAACAGGTATTGATTAAAGTAATAAATACTACTGAATTGAATACCTTCAGAGATGGTGTCTTATTCTGGAATGTGATAAGAGAATTTTGGAAAAATCAGCTGTCTGAAAACAAACGATCTTTTGAGGTCTTTGGTATTGAAACATTCTCTTTGCCAATGGAGGAGACATCAGGCATTTTTTATTTATTACAAATCTATAACATCCACTATATTTTCTTTACATTGTGTTTATAATGTGGAATGGCTTTGCTCTGCCACCAAGTTACTGAGTACTAGGTTGAATATTATAATTTCCTTTCTGTGATGTGTGAATGCAAAGCAGAATTTTTGGGTCACCTTTAAATACACACAGACCTCAAGCAGTTCTCATAGGTTCTCACAGATTTTAGCACAATATCCCTTGTGGTCCATGAGCCCATTCATCATTAAAGTTACATATGATAATAATTCTCCTTTGGCGTGGGATACTGTATTCAGCTTTTATCCTTATACCTAGAGCCTGTTGCCAGGTTACTTAGTTTCTAGCACTACTATTTTCGGGATGTATACTGCAAAGGTGGCTTAATATGTTCTCTGTAGTCAAGAAATGCTAGAAATCTGGGATGTCAAGATTTTGGTAAGATTCAGTAGGCACAGAGGTAATGTAACTCATGCCTGTGACTAGAAAAGCAGAAAATATACCTTGTTAGGTGCTTTGTTCTTGGACCATTGTGCAAGGAGCGGCTGCAGCCTGATCCCCAAGTGCCATTTGAGTGAAAATTTCCCAGGAATGCTTTGTGCTAAATGGAGACAGAAGTTGACAAAGTGCAACTGGTGCTGACAGGGAACATCTTGAAAAATCAGCAGATGTGCATTAAACCCTCAAGTGTCAGCAACTGCACAGGAATCCTTTATGGTTGCTGTAGGTTATACCTGACACAACGCTGTAGCTCCTGTCAGGAATGGTTTTATATGTTTCCAGCCCCAAGCAAACAGGCAGGAATGTGTGCGTTGTAGCTGCATCAATTATACTGGTTCACAGCACAGAAAATTCATCTTGAGAGTGAGGAACAGTTAAAACAAGACCTCAAGTCAAACTTCTTTTAAAAAAATAAGATTTATTGAAGCCTTTGTCTTGCTGTCTTTTCTATAATTAGATGATGCTTTGTAAAGAGCTTGGTAAATAATGAGAAGCTGATTCACTCAAGGATAATTTTAGCCATATTCCTGATTCAGACTTACTGTCAAAAACATGCAAAGAGCAGAAAGGGGCTAGAAAACTCCTCCTAGCTTGAATTCATTATCAAGTACATCACATCTTTAAAGCCTCATATATTTTATTTCTGAAGAGTATCTCAATATTTTCAGACAGCAATTGTTACTGTGAGCATCTGGAACTTGATGTGAAGCTCTGGCACATGTAAATCATTACAATATTGTCTATAGGCAAGAAACTGTGGTACTGAAATGTTAATGGCAAATAAACTAAATGCACTCTGCTCATCAATGATATTTTCATCTCCTTAGGGTTTCTTTCAAAACCTCTTAAATTACACTCTGGTTGAAAATGTTATGGCTCAGGGTGGGAGAACAGAATAACAGCAACATGGTAAAAAAAGTTTGCAGATGTGAATACAGCATTCAGTTCTCTTTATACAATTAGATTTTCAAGAAGTTAATGGAAATATTGCCAGCATCAATCTAAAGGTTTTGCGAAGCATCTTTTTTGGGGGACATAAAAGTTGTCTATATACAAAGTCTTAGTGCCTTGCTAGAATTTCCAGATAGTCATAGATTCAACCAGTTTTTCCTCTCTTATCTTTGTCATCAGCTGGTGTCATATGCCTGGATCATTAAAAATTGCATAACCAACTAACATTTATAATGTGATATCAGTCAAAGAGAGCTATATAACTCCTAGTAATTTGTCACAAGATGATGAAGTCTTGGTGGAGCCAAGGCACAGTAAAATCCTTCACATTTGTATCATTCAAACTAACAGACTTCCATAGAACTGCAGGCAAGTTGTGCATAAATGTCCTTGTGCATAAATGGGTACTTTATCCACACAGTGTATCACACAAGTGATGTCACGCTTGCCTCACAAAATGTTTATGAAAACTAAAAATACTTGCTAGTCACAGAGAAATATCCCAGTAGAAATTTCAGGGTTTCATTCAAATTTAGCTATAGTTGATTGTCTCTATGTCACAGTTCCTTTGCGGATATTTCTTTTTCAGGAGGCAAAACTTTTTAGTGTCTGAGCAGATTAATACCTGTTAATTTTTTTTCCCTGAAGTATTTAATAATAATCATAAACAGGTCATGTTAGAGTCTTAGCTTTTTGGAAAATCTAATATTTTAAAGTAAAAATGTTTAATTTGGAAAATGGGTATTGTAAAGCTGTTTTTGTGTATAGGATGTGCTATTTTCACCTTTCCTGGTGCTATGCTATTTCATCTAGCTTTCTCACAAATCCTCATTGGAACTAAGTGTGTGATAAAAGTAACAGCTTCTATCTCAGAACTAAAACTTCAAACTTGGGTGGTAGTTGCAACTTAGCTTTTTGCAAAGGAGGAAAAAGCTGTAATTTTGGTGCACTTAGAGTGAATAAGTTAGATTTCCTTTGAAGAACTAGAGACCTTTCCTTAATTTCTATAACAGGAAGATCAGAAAGATGCTCCTAAATGCTAAAGTTATGAGACCCAAATACTGCTGCCCTTTAACTTGGTGACGAACATAGTTTTGGTTTCTGGTGGAACTTGGCAATTGTACAAGTTAGTTGCAGTGTGTGACAGTCTAGTAACAGGAAATTCAGATATTTCTAAGTGACGTAGCTGTGCCACTGCAAGCAGGATGATTCAAGCCAGACTGACATGTCTGCTAACCAGAGGTAGGTCAAGAAGTGCTGCCTCACACATCATTCCTCCTCACAGTATAAAGCACAGATTCCCCAAAAAAATCTCTTGCCTTTAACTTATCTTCTCTCAATCCCAGACCTACTGAACTAATACTTTAACCTGGTTATATACCTTAAAATAGTTTTATTCTATCTCAAAAATGAAACTTTCTCTGTAACAGGTAAAGAACCACTGCTCTATTCATATCCATATAAAATATTTTCCATGGCTCTTGCCTGCCTGCACAGAAACAAACATAGATAACTTTTCAGTTCAGCTACTTCAACTACGCAGAGCCCTGAGAGAGATGAAAGTAGACCAGGAATTTCACCTGGTCTTTTGTTCACGTAGATATAATACTGAAATTGTACACCAGTGTTCACATCAGTGAAGATATTAACAAATAGTTTTCTCTTTGTTGGTTTAAGTTCTGTGGGTTGAGTTTTTCGATATAGCCTTTATACAGTAATATAAGGAGTGATTACGTCAATGTAATTTTTTATCAGATTGTCATTAAAGTCTGCTTTCAATATGAACAGTGTCTATGGCAACTCTTCACAGGCTACCACCAGATTCTCTGCCTTAGATTTGTTGTCACCAGGCATTATACAAGTGATGAGCTCAGTCAAAATGTGCTATAGAAGTAGTTATCTCAATTTTCTGGTTCAGCAAATTACATTGCTCCAGAGGTTTTGTGGTAATGGTTTACTGTAATACAATGTAAAATGTAATGGTGTGGAGAATATTGGTGAGCAGCTAAAGGCCAAACTCATGGAGCTGTTTGAGCTAATTCAGAGGTAGTATTTGAGGTTGTAGTAACATCCTTTTATACATTTAGTGCTAAATATAAATGCTCTTAATCAGACTGAAATAGTGACTGAAATAGCATGCAAAATATGAAGTGCTGCATATGTCTGGTAATCATAAAAAGTTTCTTCTCATTGTCAAAATGGATAATATTTCAAAGGCTTTGAGACTTTACTGTAGCACTCTTGATTACTTCATGGACATTTAGACTGCAAAAGCTTGAGTATTTTTGCATGAAGCAGAAGGTGTTGGCAAGAGCGAAGACTCTTTCAAACCCTAACTTTCTAAGGATTTCTGGTGCTAGACAGTGTTGAAAGACATAACTGGAAGAACTCTTTTTTGCCAAAGTCATAAACTCTATATTAGAATAAGCATATAACTATGAAATTGAAACCTTGTAAACAAAAAAAAAGCAAACACAATGCCAAGTGACAAAACAAGTGTGAGTATGTGTCACAGCACAGCTAATCTGTAGCTGGGCAAATAGTTTGGCCAAAAATAAGAAACCTAGTTCAGCTAGCCTAGTTTGATAAACAGGTCCCTGGGTGAACAATGATAGGATAGATTCAAACCTACACAGGGACCCTCAGCCAAACCCATCTGATCTTAAATGCAAACATATCACTAGCCAGAGATTTGTGTGGTGCAGAGATCCCAACCAATCACCTATGCAAGCCTGGGAAATTCAAACCCCCTATAAAAGGGGTGGCTGTAATAAACTCAGTTATGTTTTGCTGATGATTCTCAGTGAGTCCTGCACCGTGTTTCTACCTCCAACCCACAACTCCCTCATAATAAGTATGAAAACAATGTAATGAATCTTGGACACTTCACACGTCTCTGAGAGCTCTTTACAAAAGAACGAGTTTTCAGATTTCCTTCACCTCCAACGAGCAAAAAGTAAGGTTTTTCTTAAGCTGCTTTGATATCGAAAGTACCAACCTGGCTTCAAATGTTACCTTTGTTGAGACTGCATCCAGAAAATCCATGAGTAATTCTAAAAGTTTCCATTAAATATTCTCACCTCTCCGTTTATTCCGAAGTCTCTCTCTACATCCTTTTTTGACCACTGTTTTCCCTCTGTTTTCTCTTTCCTTCTTTATTTCCCTCCTTGTTCCCTAGGGAGATGAGGTTCATGGTAGTTAAATGATTCATAGAAATAGCTAAGAATCAAAGCTAGCAGGTCTGGGAGCCTAACACAGTAGGCTGAAACACTGGGTTGCTTTCAAATTTCATCTTTTATCTTGCCATGCCCCAGCTATCTGCCAGTTAACACTCTCAGCTTGGAGGTTCCCATGTTGCATTCAGATGACAAGAGAGTTACTCTGAGTGGTAAAATACAGGATCATAGATAAACCATAAAACCATAAAACACAGATGTTTTTACTAGGTGGATGTACAAAATGAATTACTAAGGAACAAGTGAACAATAATGCCTCCAGTAAGGTGACTTTTACTAAAATTTAAATGATTTTTAGTTTAGTAATAGAAAACAAATTTGAAGTGTTAAAAATTGTTTAAAAAATTGTTAAAAAGTGACTTGAGCTTACAGTTTAGACACAAACAGTCAAAAGTAATTTTGCATAGCACAAAGTGATGTCTTTTTTGCCTGGCTGGGAAACATAATCCATGCATTTATACTCATCAAAAGAAGCTTTTTGCAATACAGTGTGTGATCACGGCCCTCAAAGTCTAAATTACATATAGTACTTTTGCAATGTCTTAATAAAAATGAGGAAGAAAAAGTTATACTATTATCTTTCCTTCCTTTGCCTCCAAAGATGCCAATTTCACTGATAGGAAAGGATTAGATTATGTACTAAATGAAAAAGAGGATGAAGAATGTTAGATAAGGCATCCTAAGATTTAATTGTAGCTTCCCAAAATTTTAAAAAAATATTAAAAATATAATTAATAATTATCTTTCTCTACCCTCCACCTTCCTCAAATACTCCTGGACAAGCATTCCAGATCCTTTACTCCCCCCACATTCCTTACTTGTGGTAGCCCATCTATTTCTTTTGAGATTCCCATCCAAAAAAGAAAATCAAGCCTCCCTCAGTAGTAATTTGACTATATTACAAGTTTATATTAAAAGTCTGTGCTGGAACCAGGCAGGTTTAAAGGTCCTTAATGACAGGGGGGTTGGGACTAGATGATGCTTGAGGTCCCTTTCGGCACTTAACATTCTACAGTTCTGTGACTATACTAAATACTTCCACAGAGCAGAGTTTAATGAAAATTATAGATTTATACAATTGTATAATGGTTTTGGCTGGAAGGGACCTTAAAGATCATCCAGTCCCAACTGCCCTGCCATGGGCAGGGACACCTCCTACTAAGCCAGGTTATTCAAGGCCATATCCAACCTAGGCTGTAGATCATATAGTTTGGTTTAGCTGAAATAGATATAAGTCTTTAAGAATAACAGTAGGAGGCTTGAATTCTTCCCTAGGTGGAGAGACAGTGAGTTCTTTCAGTCTTAGCACAATTAAACAGATTTTTTTTTTTTGAGATTTAGACATGGAAATAGGACTAATACCCAAACCTCCTTGGAGTACTTCTTTGCAAGAAATTTCACCATTTTCTTCTGAATATTAGAAGACTTGACTTTGCCTTGCATTCTCTTCATATTTCCTTTACTGTTTTTCACTGGGCAGATCTCTATGAGCTCAGAAATGTTTTTCTCAGCTGCCAGCTTAGTTTTCTAGACATGCCACAGTGCCCGGTTTAACCTAGATCTGCACGTTTGAAGAAGTTGCTATAGACAATGAATCTTCTCTCACATCAGTGTAAGCAGAGGATAAATATGTTGAAATCAGTGAAATATAAATGTGGTAAGAGAGCAAAAACAAATCTAAGAATGGAAAAGCAGTCATCTCTGCCCAGAATATTTTACCTAGTTTCTGAAGAAAATTAGTCTGTATTTTGAAGCATTATTGGTAACAGCTTCTTTCAACAGAAAGGTTGGGACAGATGGAACTGATGAAATTGCTTTATTTTGCAATTTATTGTATCAAGAATATTGTGACATACAGCAATTCTGTATATACAAGATCATTGTTTGCATGCACCTGTTTGCAAGCATGGATGAAGGCTCTATTTTCAGCAACTCTGACAGAATCATTGCATCACCTATTCTATTGGTCAAGTGCTAATGAGACAAACTTTATAAATGAACTTTAAGGCTCTTAAAGTTCATTAAGGAGTCCAAAAAGTGAGTAGCAAGAAAGATAAAATGAATAAAAGTTAGATAAAAATAATAAGCTGGAATTACTAGAAAGAAAGTTGAAAGGAGTAGGTTAAACAATAAGTAAAGGCATGAATCAAAATTGTATAAAGCGCTGAGTCAACTGGTTGTGGAAGGCAGAGGAATAGGAGTACATTTACTAGTTAACAGAGTGCACTGGTTTACTCCAGTCTCAGAATACTGTATAGACAGAAAACAGAGTATTTTATTTGTTGCTTGTTTGATGTAAATTTTCCTTTTAAACCTAAGGCCTCTTTTGCTAGGTAGCCCCTCGACATTATGAACATTTATGGATGTTTGATTTTATTCAGTACAAGTAAAACTGGCAGATTTTGACCCCTTGTAAGATTTCCACAGTATGTTCACTGTTGTACATTACTTGTGCTTAGTATTGGGGAAAATCTTTCAGAAATGAGCCTCAGTGAATCAAGATTATGGTGCTTTATGCTATTTTAAGGATATATAATGCTAAAGCAGAAACAGTCTTAACTATATTTTATGGTTATCCTACTAGATTGTCAAATATGTATTAGTCTAGAACAGATGATGTTGCAAACAATAACGATGCACAAAAAAGGATAACTTTGAGACTTGAAGCATGCAAGATGATCCTATAGAAACACCCTTTATTTGTTTCATTGATGATCCTAATTAGTATGAAAGATTGTTGATATTTAATCAGAGAAATCTAGGAAATTAGGTTTGAAACACCAATTTTACAAGTATGAAAACAGACAAAAAATGTTTGTATTTTGCTATTTGCCTAATCATCATTCCATGTTTAATTTGAAAAAATAATAAAAAAAATCAACAAAAAAAAAAAAAAACTATTAAACCCCAGTGAATTCTTTTGCACTCTCTAGCTACTTTAAAACACCGGTAACATGAAAGAAAATACACGAGTGGATTCAATAGCAACTGTAAACATCTTGCTTTTGCCAGTGACTAAGGACTTTCTTACCACTACCTTATTAGTTTCTGTGGATTGAGGAAATAAATTTATCTTTTCCAGTTTTCTTCATGTCAGAAAATATAACAGGAGACCTGTGCATGACAGGAGGTTACAGACCAGTGCCCCCTAAGAGATACCTGAAAAAAAAGTCTCAGAGGTGATTGGATTCCACAAGAATAATAAAAGTTACTAAGCAGATGATAACTGGAATCAGGTTTTCCAGTTATCTCCTCAGGTACAGTCTTAGATAACATGGTAGGAGGTAGAAGAATGTTTCTCCCATCTTTTCTTTACCCAGCCCCCATCTTCAGCATCATGGCTTGAAATTCCTAGAGTAAAAATAAGCATCAGGAGCTCTTTGCAATGTGAGGGGGAATCGGAGGACCTTTCTTTCAGCTTACAGCATATGTTCAGTCTCCCTCTATTCTGGTTCACTTTCCAACCACTTCTGTGCTCATACCCAAAGGCCGACCCTGACTATTCCCATACGCTTGGGAAAAATGCAGATAAATAGTATAAGTAATTCAACTATCTAAGGAACACACCTCTCTTATCGCTGCTTCTTTTTGACTACCTTCCAGAAATCAGATCTTCTCCAAGCAGCATCTCAGGGAATGAACAGATTGTTGAATTTTGTTATATGCTTGCAACCATTGGGAAGAGCCAACCCATCCAAAAGAGGATCACATCGTGTAAATATCAGCCCTGCACAACTGCAGCTCAGTCTCCCAAGAGGGTAGGCTTGCTTTTTGGGAACTGGTGGACTCAGATGAATAATTTCTAGATTATTTTAAATGGTTTAAGGTGTAGTTATTGATAATGAGTAAAAGAAACATGTTTTTTGAGGCGACACTGGCATTTACAGAGATTTCTAGATTCCTACTGCTGATTCAATGGAAACAGACATTTGTCCTTTGCAGGTGGACTTTGAGACATTTGATTCTCTCATTTTAGGTGAAAAGAATAATTTTCTATTGAAGCATGGCTGTGCAACACAGAGTATCTTATAAGGAGTTTCTAATTAGGGAAAACTATGTCAGTCTGAAGTGGAAGTTTCTCATTTATGTGTTAGACTCACAGTCCTAAGAGAAACCGTGCAGTATTACTGCTAGCTGGCAAACTGGCTGTTTGGACTGTAAGGCCCAAAGAAGTTTAGTGATTGTAATTCAGTGATTTAATTAAAAAACTCCCAAAATGCACATCTCCTCTTTCCACCCTGAAGTAACAAAAAAAAAAAAGGCAAAATCAAAAAATAACTATTCAAATAAACCCATCCCCCTTATTTTTACCTTAACTTATAAGAAATCCAATAGTTTGAGCTTCCAGGTGAAATTTGTGTAGCTTTTTGTTCTGGTTTTGCACTAGATACTTTAGATTCTGCATCTTGTGTATTTTGACCACCTCTGCAGACTCATTTCATCATCATTTTGCTCAGTACAGTAAGAAAGCCTACAACTGAAATAGAAAAGCTTTTAAAAACTTAAGGACTTGAAGGTTCTAATAGGAAAGTAGGATCTGTAAAACATACAGTGACTTAAAGGCTTCCTGTGCATGAGTGTATCATAATCAGATTACTTTTTCACTGAGTACTAAGCACGAGCCTTTCAACAACTGCATTAGGCCCACAGTAAGATCTCTATACAAAGGAAAATCCAGCTGCTGGTCTCCTTGGGAGCAGTACAGAATAAAAGGATGTTGCCCACCAGATTTTTACTGAAGAATATTTTGGTGTAATTCTTCCATTCACTTTCATGTGCTTGTTGCTGGCATTATTTCTTTTTTATCTTTGGAGATATTTGAAATGTTTTTTGAAAGCTGAGGTAAATCTTAGGAAGTATGCACGAACAAACAAAGAGCTTTTTTGGTATTTCTTCACAGTTTACTGGCATAAAATAAAAATGCCAAAGACTAGCCAAAGCAAAAAAGATGCAACTGTTACTATTGCCATTTTTTCTAATATTGATGTGAACTAGTTCCATCCAAAGGTTTCGTCTCACTGCGTGATAATGTGCAATGCAAATGGTTAGAGTATACACTCACTGAAAAATGTTGGTGTATTTATTTAAAAAATCTTCATCTTGCCATCACTGTTCAGCCCTGGGTAGGAGTTTGAAGAAAAACTCCCAATATTCAGAGCTTTCTGTTAAAATATAAATTAACATTCTCTGTTGTTACAGATAAACTGGAACGTAGTATAGGATAAAAGCTTATACATATTTACTAGGAATCTAAAAACAGTAAAATTTGCATTTTTTTGCAGTAACTTCGTGGTCTCTAATTGTACTTTATGGTGTATTTGTCCATAGTATGATCCATTGTTTTCAAAAAAAGTCTGAAAATAACCAGCTTATTTCAAGGCAGGTTATTCTGGCTTATTTTGCATAGACAAAAAATCAGCCTGTCCCTTAAGACTTGAAAATTATTTTGTGGTTTTTAGGAAAATAGGGACTTACAATGAGAAATATCCTCTCTCTCTTGGATAATGTCCATCTTAGATTGCCTACTACTTTTTGCTCTCCATCCCATGCAGTGGAGCATCATGAAGTCTCATTTCATTTACATGTGATACACAATGGAAATAGAATTAAATCTCCTTGCTGAGCTGGAGAGACATTAGCAAAATAGAAATATCATAGCAAAAAGTTAGTTTCCTTCCAACTATGAAATGATCAGTAACAGAAGGGCTAAAGTAGCCCATAAAAGCTAATTCTGATAAATTTTGTTGTCCTAAGTACCTACCAAGTGTGGATAAAATTATAATTTCCAGGGAACTCACATTTTTATCCCAAGTCCCTCACAATGAAGGCACAAAGAGCAAGTGTAAATATTTGTGTTAAAAATTAGTTGTTACTCGAGAGGAAAGTCTTATCTTTAGGTTTTAATTAATTCTTATCTCAGTTAAAAGATAATTAGAAAGAAATTGTGTTCTTGTAAAGTATCCATTGTTTGATTTCTGCTGTAGCATGTAACTTTAAGAGGAGTTTTGTGAGCCACAAGAATTCCTTTGATTTATATCATGTGCTTGTTTGTGAGTGGGGGGAGGATCATGGTTGATTTGAGTGTGTATTTGGAATCCAAGAAAAAAAAATCTAAATTAATACACTTTTTCAAATGAACCAATAATGCTTGAAAAAATAGACAAGTTTTTATACCCCACATGCCTTATGGCTTTTCTACATTTCCTTTTATTTTCTTTAACTAACTGAAAATTCTTCTTCTTTAAGTGAACAATGTAGTGAATAAACTGAATGAAAAAGTTTCTGTTGGATGAGGGGTGAATAGATTGCTCTTTATTCTTCTTGCCAAGGAGTTAATTACTACATTGGTATGGTTGGTCGTTAAGAGTTGTACTCTCAAAGGCAGTCTGCTACAAAACAGATGTGTTTTTTTCATCTGAGAGAATAATAAGTTCTGTGGGAAAGATCAAAGTAGCAAGAAAATGTCTGTTTTTAAAAGTTCCTAGACTGCATGTCTTTCACCATAAGCTGGTAGATGCATTTGTTTCAATTGGCACTTGAAGAGAAGTAAATTAAAGGACCTTAAGTGTGCAGGAGTGAAAATGCTGTAATGTTGCAACTTGAGAGTAGTCTTTCAGCAACCTGGGTGTTTCAAAACTAGTTTTGATTAAAATATTGGCAGAACTACAGCTCTAACTAGCTCCCAGTGGATTTTCAGTGGCCAAAAATGTTATTAACTTCATAACAGCCTGCAGTTGAACAGAACACTATGGAATATATGTCCTCCACAGAGTACTGAAAGAGAGATTAGAGGATAGTCATTAATGCTCAAATTTGAAAATAATGTTATATTTTAAACTGCTGCACACATGTTCCTAGGCTTCACACTGTATATTCTAGCTCAGTTATTGCCAACGTGGAGATATATATACACAATTTTATTTATTTCTGAGGAGTTGCATGACTTTCAGAGGTGAGTTTCACCTAAGTATTGCCATCTCTTTAGTCATTTTCATGTTTAAGGATTTTTTGGGAATTATCTCAGTGCCTTTCATACAATATAAAATTAAATATATATATATATAGATATACTCATGTAAATAAAAGATAAGGTCCAATTGATACAGGCCTGTGTAATGAATCAGGTCTGCAAGGTGATGAGTAGTGGTTGTGCAGAAGGCTGGCACAGAGAACAAGATTGCAGGCACAAGATTATACTCAAATCAGGGTATTAATGTTCTCAAGCATAGACTACAAATATGAATAAGTCTTGCCTTACTTATCTATTGACCATTCTTGGCAAACTTTCTGAGATTTCAGGGACTTGGGAAACCCACTCGCTCTTCCTTGGCGTCTGGAAGCCCTCAAAGTATCTTTAAGTTAAGGAATTGTAAGACTGGGCATTAAACATTGGGGGATATTGGACAACAATAGGCACATTTGTCATGTTCTGACTTCCCTTCAATATAAAGTGACTTTGTGGCAGCAGTTTTTGCCTTTTGGAATAAAACACAGGAATGACGTGATTAATTTTCTGAAGGAACCGTAACATCTCTCTGAAAGAAGACAGTAGCATTATCCCATGTTCTCCCTAAAGGTGGCTGTAATGGCCATGTGTCAAATATCACTTCTAATAAATCAAACGTTTTGTTCGGTTTAGCTCAGGATTGCCTATACTTATATCTCCATCTCTTGAGACTTGAGCAGATGCCACTTTCTGTATTTTTCCATCTCTTGTACAGAAAATCTAAATTATAAAGGCTTATCACTTCTTTTGTTTTCTTTCAGTCTAATCAAGATTTTATGCTTCCTGCTTTTCATGTTACAGCTTTGACTGTCACACTGAAAACCACATGCATTATTCCAGAGCACAAAATTCAATTTCCTCCTGTCTTGTACTGCTTCAATGAGTCCTCTTAATTCTGTTTAAAAAAAAAAAAAGTAAAAGAATCTTCTGAAGTATTGCATGAGCACATAGATTCCTTTGTCACTTGATGTGAGTAGAGAAACTTATGCCCATAGGTACTCCACTTTATTTCAACTTGTTAGTATAGAGAGTGATTTAGTGCATTACACTGGTAATAAAACCGTATTTGTTGCAGGTCCTATTAATAATCAATAACTATTGCATTTTTAGCCACCCTCATTTATCTGCCTTTAGGAAGAATATTTAAATCTCAAAAGAGTATTTAAAGAATCTAGTGGAAAAGTTTCAAATAATAATGCTTTTGTTGAAAGAGGGAATATTGCAATTTCAATTAAAACATTTGAATAATAAGAGATAGACCTTAAAGGGCATTTTAAAAATACTGCCTATTTATATTTTTAATATAAAACTTTGACTAAATATAAAAATTTATATTCTAAATTAATGTAGATGGCAAAAATATTTACTTCAGAAGTAAATACTTCAACATGTTCAGAACTAGATATTTATCTTGAGATTCAAAATTTATTTTTAAAAAAATCCTATAAAATTTGCTTTTTTTGTGTTTTTACATGTTGAATTTCTCATAGAATTTTTTAAGCAGTTATAATTACGTTTAGATCATCAAGACCAATTCAGATCTCTATAAAATTAAAAGTTATGTAAATTGCCCTTTTTATTGTCTTTTAAGCAGTTCCACAGAATTTTCATGCATAATATTTATGCATGGTACTTATTAAAAATGGGAAGAAAATACTTGACTAATATAAAACTCACAGAAATTCCTCTTACAGCAGGACTTTGAAAGTGAAACAAATTATTTTCCTGTGCCAGGGCCTTAACTGGTATTACTAATCTCCTGCCTTGAAACACTAAATGTATCATTCGTCTGCTTTTCTTTTTTAATTAGCATTTAAAATATCTTTTTTTTTCCCTGCACCTTGGCAAACTTAATATAATTATTGTTTATTTCATAAAGGACTGCGACTGAACACTAAGAATTGTGGTTGACTTCTGGAAGCATACATTTCTTGGGACAATTATAGGGTGATCAAGCTTTGCCATAACTTGGCAGTTCCACAATAAAATTATGCCCCAAGGTGTATGCCTTTGTGGCTTCCTTGCTGAGTAGCTTAGATAAGCTCTGTTGTTATTTCTCAGCCAGAATGAATCTTGAAGATTAGCAACTCCTAAGACAAGGACGAAATATGCTTACTGTGTTAATGAAGTCTCAAAATTGCAGTATGGAAGAAAGCTTTCTTTGAAGTGCTGATAAATCTCTTCTTATAGATCATTGCCTGCAAGGAGAGGAATACCACTTAGGTATAAAGATAATCCCAAAATATTTAGTCTGTAATAAAAACAAGCTAAACCAGTGATGTCACTGTACACCACCAGTATCACATTCAGTTTGGGGTTTGCAACACAGCAATGGGGAGATCCTCCTCTCCCTCCTCTGGCCATAAAATAGTTTTATAACAAAGAGATAAAAGTTATGTCATTGTCCCATACAATCATTTTAGTTCAGACATTGTAGAAATATTTCTAGTGCAATTGTGTGTTAGCAAGTAATAGTGCTGTCTCCTCAGCCATTTCAACATTCCATTTTTCTACATTTAGAACTGCTTTTATCAGGCTCACAGCATTATATCTGAGTATTTGTGTCATAACTGTTTTTAGATTTGTTGAAATATTAGCAGTGTTTTCATGTAACTTCATTCTTAATTTTATTAACTTGAATCTAGTACAACAGCAACATTAACTAAAATATTAATCCCATTTTATACTCCTGCTCTTCTGGCTATCTAGCTTCACTTTCTTTAAAGTAAGAAGAAAGGCTAAATGAATTAAAGTACAAGGCTAATTAAAGCATCAAGCTAATGTTTCATCCATCCTAATCATAAAGCCCATTTCAGTCTTACGAGCCTGACTACTGCCATTCTAGAACTACAGTCCTTTGAACTTAATACATGGCACAATATCTGTGAAATAGTGTAAAACATAAGTTATAAAAAATCATAAGGTAGATGTATGACCAAGCTGACAAGAAAAAGAAAGATTTCAAATAATTCTTTCATTTAAACATAAAGTAAATCATACTACTTCAATTTATCTTCTGTTTGAATTTTTATTAAACTATGCTGGGGAAAATGTCTTATGTCTCAGAACATCTTTTGTTTAGATACAAGGGGCAGTTATTCAACCTTCTGTTCTTTCTTGTTATTCTTTATGTTTGCTCAATACAGTTTTACTGCTTTCAGAGCTCCTTCCGCTTCCAAAGGTTATGCAAACTCAAGCTCCCCTGTCTGTTACACTACTTTAACATCTCCACTTGCACATGCAGAAAAACAGAATGCAGAAGCAGTGTTTGCTGCAGCTAAGCTAAATGTATCTGTATGTTCTGTAAGAAATGAGGCCACCTGGCCTCAAACACTTCATTGTACACACAACCCTGCTGTCTTAGCTGCACAAGTACATCAGCCACACACAAGTTTTTGGGAATAGCCTCTGACCCATTCCATCTCCAAAGCATGGCTGTTGTTTGAAAGATGACTAGCTGCCTTCAGACAAAGCTACACCAGCGACTAGTCTAATAATAAATTTATCAATAAAGGCAAACTTTTATTAATAGAGATGTAAACTGATTTGCTCCTAGAAAAGTAAATGAAAGATAGGATTAGAATTTGTGTTCTTGGTTCCTAGTCCTGTAGTATTCTTCCACAAAATAATACCTTTTACATTCACGATTAATAGAAAACCTGACTGATTACCAGTTTGGGAACATTTATCTTAAGATTCTACTCATAGTGTGAAAGTACTGTTCTTAGGCACTGTTCCTCACTTTTTAAGTCCTTTTATCTGACGTTTGTTATGTAATTTGAATACAGCTAACTATTTCATACACCCCCTCCTACCCACATACCCATTATTGTGATTAATAAGAATAGTTTGAGTATCTTGTGTTGTATAATTCTTCATAAAACTTACACATAGAAGTACTTTGATTACAGTTCTGTTTGCATTTTCTGGGGAAAAGAGTAGCATGACCAGGTATCATTTCCATTTAACTGACAACTTCGCCTTCCGGGGTGGAAGAAAACAATATATTTGATTTCAGATTATAGATATTTTAGAAAACTTCATTCTAAATTATTCTCTTGGCCCTGATGAGTGCTAGCACTTCATCAATCCCTGTATGTTTTCTTTCATCTCAATCTTCTGTTACCTATGCATGGGTCATTTTTACTGCTTTGAAGCACCACAGAAGTTTGGAGGAAAATCTCTTTTAAGCAGGCTATGAGATATTAAGAGCACAATTTAGAAGTCTGTTGTGTTATAAAGGGATCCAAAAACATTGGTTACAGAGCATATCTCTGAAGCTTCTAAATACTTGTACCTCTGTAAAATGATTTCCTACAGTGGGGGAGTTGCACATTTATTGTTCCACGCATCAATACAAGCTGGGAAATAGTGGATTGAGAGCAGCCCTGGGGAGAAGGACTTTGACTTGGAGGTGCTGGTGGATGAGAGGCTGGGCATGACCTCGCTGTGGGTGCTCACAGCCCAGAGAGAAAAACGTGTCCTGGGCTGCATCCAAAGCCACGTGGGCAGCAGGGCCAGGGAGGGGATGCCACAATTTTGTTCCACTGTCATTCTCACCCACCTGAAGTTCTCTGTCCAACTCAGGGATCCCCAGCACAGGAAAGACATAAACTTGTCAGAGACAGTCCAGGGGAGAGCTATGAAGATGGTCACAGGACTGGCAGGTCTCTCCTATGAGGGAAAACAGAGAGTTGGAGCTGTTCAGCCTGGAGATGACAGGGACTTTCAGTAGCTAAGGGGAGCCTACAAGAGAGATGGAGAGAGTGTTTTTAAAAGGACATGTAGTGATACACAAAGGGGAATGGTTTTTAACTGAGAGTACATCTAAATTGGATATTAGGAAGAAATTCTTTACTATGAGGGTGGTGAGGCACTAGAGCAGGCTGTCCAGAGAAGCTGTGGATGCCCCAACAGCAGCAGCATTCAACACCAGGTTACATGGGACTCTGAGCAGCCTGGTCTAGTGGAAGGTGTTCCTGCCTGTGGTGAGAGAGTTTGAACTAGATGTTCTTTAAAATCCCTTCCAACCTAAATCATTTTATGATTCTATAAGATACTCTTTGAACTGTGTTTTCTGAGGAAGAGCTGCCTACACAGTAATGAGAAGGAAAAGCAATTAGGACAGAAGTGTTGGAGCTGCTGCAGGGACTGCCTCTGAGCACACCTCCAGCTAGGAAGATTGGGCTCTCTTGAGTGGTATTCAAAAACTCTATTTATTGGGGAGAAAAGAAAGTAGCCACCAACAGAGATGCTTTCTAAATTGCCTTAAAATATTCACCTAACAATATGAATGGTGCATGGCATTTTTGTCAGTGTGAACAGCTGCTCCCCTCAGCTTATTTTGCTTTTACTGAATCATCTGTAACAAACACTCTGCTCAGGAGAGCCTGCGGGTAGCTCAGCGCTTTTCATTTACAAAAGTAATCCATGTCTCTTGTCACATTCAACTTTGCTAGAATGTGGCAGGAGTTTGCAAAAGTCACCCAGACTTCAAGGAAAAACAACTTCTACTGAACACTCCTTGGCTGGAAACATAAAATATTTATACTCTTGAAACAGGCAATTTGATCATTCAGTCACTTTATATATACCTCATTGTGTAAGCATTCCTCTGCAGGCTCCTTTCTCTGTTAAATATAGTTATACGGTACATAATTGCCAAGAGTAAAAAGGGTTGCATATGCTATTTTTGGTAGCATGGATGATGAGCACAGCATTTATGAAGGAAGAATTATTATGGAGTTAAAACTCATGCATATCTATGAAAGCTTAGCTTCTTCCTTGGGAGTTTTGGAACAAGTCCAACCTTAGAAAGTTCTCATGGGGTTTCTTGAGCTGTGCAAGTTGGAAAGAGCTTTTAGCTAAGTTGCTGATACTTAAAAAAACCAAAGGGCAGTTTTAAATGTTTGTCACTAAAAGCAATAAATCACTGCTCAGCACAAGCTGTGTTAACTCTGCTGTCAGGACAGGTGTCTGCTGGGCTCCCTGAGGCAGTCAGCAAATGCAAACTAATGTGCAAACTACAGTAATTTTTTGTGCCAGCTCTCCCATTTTTGACATGAATACTAGAAGATCTTCGTATTACTGCTATTACAAACTGACATGACCAAACCTGTGTGATTGAGTTCATCCACCTTGGCCTCTATATGGAAACCTGTGAGGCATCTGCACATGAGAAAATGTTCTGGTGATAACGGTGTGAAGCTGTGTGCACAACTTGTCTAGGGCTCTTACTTGTAATGGCCAGAAGATTTTCTTTATGTTCTTTTACAAAGAGAGTAATACTAGATCTGGTTTCCAGAGATCAGTTTTTCATGGATAAATGCAAAAAAAAAAAAAGAAATTATTTTATGACCATGTAAATAAGTTGATCATGTAATTAATAAAATTTGGCCTGAATAAATGACATTGAAAGGGATACAAACACTGTCCTAGTGATTATATTGGAATGGAATGTTTATGCTCTTAAGTGTTCTCATATTAGTTCATGCAGCTTTGGGACAAAAATTTGTCCAGATTACTTCTAGGATTTCAATACACATTTCAAAATAGTAGTGTATGAAGTGTAAATTTTTTTCTACCAGGTGAAAAATTGAAGCCATCATTACATATTCACTCATGCATTCCTCGTTAGTAGTCACTGCTAACTCACCTGATAGTTGTGTGAAATAAGTGTTTGACTTATTTCTATACTTTTACCTTGCATCATGGTATTCATGATGGTATTCATCCATGCATCTTTATAGATACAAAAGAGAATAGAAAAATATGTCTGGGTTAAGTATATCTACTTAATATACAGCCAAATTTTAATGGTTTTTAAATAAACCCTGAAATTGATTTTTGTCTGAAAACCTCACCTATACTCAAGTCATCCATATTTCTTTTATAAACCTGAAATGCTTTTCCAGCCTCTTGCATCTTATACCTCTGCTAGGCACATGTCATAACCTGCTGTGTAAGGATCTCATTCAGTGTCTTGCACTCAATTTCTTCAAATCTAATACTACTAAATCTGGTAAAAGACAGTAGTGAACCAGCTTCACAGTCTCTGACATTTCAAGTCACCAGGTCAATTCCATGTGAAAATACTTTTCTTTCAACAGTCTTCCTAAGTAGTACTTCTTTCTTCTCCTCTTGGCATGGCATATTCTACCCTAAATTGCTCAGATTCAGCCTATCATAGCATTCAGGGACCCAAACATGAAAACTACTCATCATTCACTACCTGATGATGCATCATGATTTGATATTTTTATTTTTCATGATAAGAGCAATTTTGTGTGATATTTAATTTTCTTCTCTGTTCTCATAATTAGAGTTGCACTTACTGGAGAATCTCAGTTTTACATTCTAATAGGACTAAGAATAATTTCAATAACTTTAAAAAGTGTTTGGATTAAAAAAAAAAAGATAACTCCCAAAGATTTCAGAAACCTGTAGCATTAATAATAATCTATTGCAAATAGATAACATACCATATGTCAAGTTACACACGACACCGGGAACTGATTAAACCCACAACATGAAGTCCTGAGATAAGTGCAGACGTAGTATTTATGGTTTTTTAAAGGCAAATGGTAAAGATGGTTTTGTTTCTTTTTCAAAGAGATTGGCTCAAATAGGGGAAAGGAAAGACAGGAATGGTTTATAGAAAGTTAGTTTTATCATCTATTTTGCTGATTTTTGCATGAGGGACAGCTGTTGATCAGTAGATGATAGGTGAAGCCACCCCAGTAAGAGCAAGAAATGCTGGAATTAATATGGAAGGAAAATTAAATGGAAACTGAGTAACTTTAGAGATATGACTGGTCGGTTCATGAGCAATTTGCATTTTTTTCTGCCTTTGAAAAAATGATAAATTGTTGCCTCAGGTCCCCTTTAAATTTAAAGAACCTGTGAAACTATAAGATGTCTCAATATGAAAAATAATTACCTGATTGTTTTCATGATCTTATTGAACTCATGATCTATTCATTTTTGGTAAAATGAAACAAATTAAATAATGCATTTAATGCCTGTAATTATCTATTTCTTGTAACCTCAAGGAATTATTTTTAAGTATTTTGGTGTGCCATGAAAGCAGAATGCAGCAGAGTTTTTATATGTATTTCAGTAATATTTGAAGGAGGCGCACCATAAGGAAATGGACTTCCAGTTTTTTAATCCTTGTTCTGTGCCATTGAATTTTTTATCATTTCAGTTGTTTGTTTGTTTTTTAATATACAAATAACCTCAATGAAAAACTATAAAAAAATGCCTGAATCAAAGGTTCTTTTGTTTGAGGCCTTTCTGTGTTCTGTGAGTGTGTGTTCATATTGTGTATAAAACCAGGCTCTTGCTTTTCGACTTCCCCAGCTCAATCACAGTGGGCAAAAGACCTAGTGTGCTTATCTTCTGCTTGACATACTGCTTGATGCATATGATCAAATGCAGCATTTCATTTCCAGTCTCACAGATGACAGAATAAATTTCAGAATGCATTTCTACAGGTGTCAGAAAGGTCAAGGAAGACAGATTCAGGTTTGTTCATGTTTTAGTTTCCTGAAAAATCAGAAATAATTATGTAGCAAATCAAATTACTTTTAAACTCTTATCTTTGTAGCATTTGATTTTTTAAAATAACTTATTAAATAAATTTTATCTTTAAATTATTCCATGTTTTTCTCCTATTCATTAGCAATATTTTAAAGAATTCTGCTATTTGGTCTGTGTTAATGGATTTCTAGGAACTATGGAAATGCTTCACAGGATTTAAAAGTCTTTAGGTTAGTTAAAAGTAGTTAAAAGTCTTTAGGTTTCCACCTACCAGCACATTTCAGGATTTTACAAGAATAAGTAATGTTTTATTTTTAAGTTGCTCAGCTGGGGTATAAAGGCCTAACTAATTTAGCAAACGCATACAGAGTAATCAACTTTTCTAGTTTTCAACTTTTCTTTTTTCTACTATATTTAAAGAATGTGTTTCCTCTAAAGTCTCCATGTCAATACTGTACATATGATTTTACAATATTGAAATGATTCCCAAAGTTTTTATGCTGAACCCTGAATTAAAACTCCCCTTATGTTTATTTAATTTTGCTTTTTTCATTTGGTTGGACTGCCATGGGAAAAGAAAAAAGTTTTAGCTTCTGTCTATATTTTTTCTTGAAGTCACACTGCTAAAAATATTGGGGTCTAGAATGGCAATGTTGGTGTTAATGCCTTAAAATCCTCACTTTCATGATCTTGTTAAAATTACTTTAAGAAATCAATGCAGGGATTTTCCCTCCTGTTTGCAGAAACTTTGGATGACTAAAAATTTCCAAATGTATTTTTTGGTCAGAGCAGGATTATTGTAGGGGAAAAATGGCTGAATCCTGACTTTTCTTTCACTGAGTCTTCTTGGTGGATAGGGCCTCCATTCTAGTTCTTGGACAGCAGAAATAAAAGCAATTTTTGTTTATAATACATACTTTGATACATGGAAAAACGTTATAATTTTCAAAAAGTAAATATTTTTATCTCATTAATAAAAGTTTATTAATCTTAGAAACTGATAATGTGGGAAAGACTAGAGCAATAGCTCTAGCAGACAATAGCTGGATTTAAATAGTGAAAAAAGTAATTGAAAATTAATTAAATTGAAATACCTGAGATCATGTTAGGCAACCTTAACAAACCTGGTAACCTGAAGTTTTGATTTAGAAAAAATAGATAAGAAGCCTTGTCTAAGTAACAGTCGTTGATCTTTCACTGCTACCTGGTATAAATTCATTGGATTTTGGTTTTTTTTTTACGTGGCAAGGATAATATTCATGTCTTGTCTAGTTCTGAGCAACAGCAGTTCCTCACAGAAGCATTTTATTGGTTTTAAGTTGTAGTGCAATCAGACTCACTTAATTTTACATGTTGATGTGCTGACCAGAGTCGGCATTTTAGATTTTAAAAGCCAGGCACAAAGGTGCTTTGGCAAGGTTACTGTTTTTTGAGTGAGAGCACCTGACTGCTCTTTCACTCAGAACTTGAATTTGAAACCACTTAAAAAATGCTCTTCTGCTACCTAGGGATGATTAATAGAAATTGAACAACTTCAATATCTGTGAGCTGTAGGGGGAACAATGATAAAACATACAAACTTGGTACATTAGAAATATGTTAAGACTACCTAGAGATGGAAGTAGTTTGATTGACTTTCAGCCTTTCTTAGAATTCGTTGGGGAAAAAAAGCAGAAGAATTCCTCCTGTTCAGTGTTTGCTTTTTATTTTGTGAGTTTGTGCTGTTTTGTTTGTTTGTGTCAAAGCAGGGCCATGGTCTTTTAAGTTTCTGTGGCAGCACAATAGGAGTTAATTTAAAAAGCAAAAATCATTGGATCTACAGTTTGTTCCACAAAAACAAGGAAAAATATGGCCCATGCCAAAGCTCCTTTTTTCTGAAGGATATGTTCTGTTATCTTGTTAATATGGGCATCACTTTTGATTTTCTTCTTATGGGAAAGAGAGAAAGGCAAAACAATGGTCCCCTTTAGTTTGTGCTGTAACCTTAAATCTTCTCACAGCTAAGGCATAGGAATTGATGTAAATTCTCAGTGTTTAAGGAGTTCTGCTGATATAGGCCAAGTTCAGGTGTCATCTTGGCTCCTTAAGCCTGCTCAGCTTCAGTCTTCAAGAAATTGAATTCTTTTATAAATGTTTGCTTCGAAAATGCTGCTGGACTGAGCAGGTGCAATATCCATATTTTTGAGTATGTGCGTGTGCCACACACAAACTGAGCACTGAAGACATTTCCTTCTGTAAATTCAGAATTTGTGCGCATGAATTCCCAAGAAATTTCTAAATTCTTCTCTGCCATATATCAATCCACTGGAATTTTGGGGGAACATATACTAGTTCAGAAGTGGGTTTGAAGGTTTTTACTTTCCATTTTGTGTGTTTGTTTGTGGGTTTTGTTTGTTGTTTTTCTACAATTACTTATAGAGGAGAAAATCTACATTTTTTTCCCCACAGTCTTAGTAGGGAATATTCAGATGTACTAAGGTAGGATTTTTCTGTTCAACTGCTCAGTCAAAGACTTGTGACTATATGTTATTTGTGAGGATCAGTCAAGAAAAGGAGTGACTTCCAGCAAGTTATTTCTGCTTGAGAACACTGCCTCCAGATTTTGTGAAGCCTTGAATTTTCAAAGGGAAATACTGAATAATGTAAGGGAGGAGTTTTCAGGTTAACTTCAGAATTGCTGAAATATTAATTCAGTGTCTGAAGTTAGGCTAGTCTGGGAGGAAAAAAAAAAAAAACAATTTCAGAGAAGGATTTAAAGTATTCAAATGTGGTGCAAAGGCCTTTCTTGTATAACATCAGATCATCAGATACCATTGCAGGGCCTGCCTAGACTTTGCTTCCACCCAGCCTGCCAGAATGCGTAGTAGAGCTTTGCCATGGTGAGGGATGAGGCTGAATGAAGACTCTGTGTGTCAGCCAGATGCTGCCCTAGCAATCAGCCTAAGCACACCTCACAACAACTGAGTGCCTTTTAAAAGTGTCCGAGGGAAGCAAGGCTTCCCAAGAACAATGTGTTACAATACTTTGATGTATCCTGGCCCTATTCAGGCCTCTAGAGATGACTTCTCATCTGAACATTTTCCTTTGTTATTTCATTTAAGATCAAGGACAGTACATTTCTCAACACAATTACTGTGTGAAAGCTTTTAGTTTAAATGAAAAAGAAACTTCCCAGCTCTTCTCAGCAGGGTCAGTGTCATCTTTGGTCTCTCTAAAGCACTTAACCCAACAGGGCTCAAGGGATGCACTGCCTGAAACAGGAGTCGCCAGTCCTCACCCTGATTGCAACATTTTTTGGCTCTGTTGAAGTGGAAAAATGTGGCTTCCTAATTCTAAATCTGTGTACTCAAAAGATGAGTAATTTTGCACTGTCTGTCAACTATGTGTCCATACACTGTCCATCTCTTCTGATTGTGAGTGTTTAGAGAAAAATATTCCATGTTAGTACATGACTAAGACGGGGGAGATTGATTTTGTCAAAAATAAATTATAACAATTTGTATTTATGTTCACCACAGCAAGGCCTGGGCCTCCAGCCCCTCCCAAAATGTTTGAACAACTTCCTGTGCAATCCTGACACTTTCCCCCAGAGAAAAGTAACTGTGTTCGAACTCAGATTTCTGTATGAATCCAGTAACTGCTGGTTTTCTTAACTCTGTGTTGCTGGGTGTGTGTAACCATGCAAGAATCCTTGCTTTTATGTCCCTTCAAAAAAAAAAAAAAAAGGAAAAAGGCAAATTAATATTTCTTGTGGAGAAAGTTTTGGTATTCATGGAATGATTCCTCTTTCAAATTGCTAGATAGATGAGGAAGAAATAAAGTAATCATAGAAATTAAGTTATCCTGTTTTAGCGAAAGAAAGGTAATTTTTCAGTAGTGCTAATACACAATAAAAGAAATATGCCTTTATTTCGGCTTTTTATTTGCAAAAGAGTGTAATAATGTTTTTGCCAGAGTAAGATGATAAAACACATTTTATTTCTTCAGAGTGAAAGGTGAATTAAACAATAATTATTAGTGCTCAGAAGAGGATGAAGAGGTAGCAAGGTTACAGACATGAAAAAAATCTAGGATTTTTTTTTCCTCATTTTTTTTCTACTGCAGAACCTTTTCTAGCTTACTGAAAGATCTGGATCAGTACAGTAATTACTTGCTTATATTAACTAAATCTTATCTGAGAGTAAGGAATGCCTTATGAATAATTTATTTAAAGCTTGACAGCATTTAAGAAGTACCTATGCATGCCTATTACTTCCAAATAATTCCAAATATAACTGGCGTGAAAGGTGGAGGTGCACTGTGCTATAAAATTTGTGGACACTTAAGGATTTCTGAAATAAGCAGGGAAAAAAAAAATAAAAGTGTTTTCTTAGCTGGTCTGAAACAAAATCTTTTTGCGATATTAAGAAGATTTAAAAAATGTAGATCCCTTATAATGTACTAAAAAAAATCTACCACAACATTCCGCAACAAAATTAATTATTCCTTTTTATAGATAAATTATTTTTAAAATAAACTCTATTTGTTAATATACCTATATGCACACATATACTTAAAAGTAACTAACTTTGTATGCATTTATGTGAGCTAGTTTGGGCTACATTTATACTCTTCATAGTCTAAGTATAGTTTATAGTGTATTACTAAGTTATGTAGTGAAGACCTGTTGTGGTTTAGTCACACAAACAGTTGTGCAAAAATAATTGAGTGGGCAAGACGGGGCATCAAAATGAGAGCAGAAACTGTAAGACAGGATGGACTGAAAAAAAAAAAAAGCTGAACATAGAAGCAGAAAAGGACATTTGGAACCACAACAAGAGCTCAGAGATTCAGCAGTTATGCAGAAAATAAGCCCGAGGGAGGAAGAAAGAAAGTGTGCCAGATGTCTTAACCAGTCCTTTTCAGCAATCAACAGAAACTGAATTCCACTAGTTTTTGTATAGGGGTGGAAAAGCTAACCGTGTATTTGCTACATCTCCTGCATGTCTACTGATTTAAAAGGTCAGAAGGACCTTGGATTTTTTAGTGCTTTGGTAGTCACTTTGATAACTTCTGAGACTGAGTAATGACTCTAGGAAGTGTGCTAATCTCAGTATTGGCCAAAGGTGAAAGGATTTTAAAGGAATACAAAGCAAAGCTGAAGGAGGGAAAGGGGCTAAGCAGAAATCAGGAATAGGAAAGGCAGAAAATAACTGCTCCTAGGTTAGCCTAATTTGAATTAAAAGAGTCAGGCACAGAGCTTGATTACTGGGATGACATGCTACCAAGCTTCATGAGGAAATGACTAATGGATTCTGGAGTCCAAAGAAGTAGAGTCTCAGTTTCTGATGTGAATAGTTCATACAAAGAAATGTGGGGGCTAAAACTAAAGCATAACCTAAGGCCTTTTGACACAAGTTAATGCTTATAGCAAGATAACAGATTTATTTCTCTATTACTAAACCTGTAAACCTTATTATTAATTAGTTTGGTTGCTGTTTTGTGGCTTTTTTTTTTTTTTTTTAAGGAGAGTGAAGAGGTGTTGCTGACCTCCCTATTTTCTTCAATGACTTTTCTCAGGTGCTTGTTTGCTGGTTTTGCAAGGTTACACATTATTTGAACATTTTTTGTAGGGAACCTACTTCATGCCTTTGTCTGACATGTGTCCCATACTATAAAAGCTAAGATAATGTAGCAATTAATATTACTTTGTGCCATTTCTGCTCCTTGTCACATAAAAGAAAAGCAGTCGCGGTGTCTGTGCAGTCCACCACCCACACAAAGAGAGTGTCTAACCTGGCAATCTCATGAGTTTCTTCATTAACATTCTCTATGGGAACAGCGTTACTCTTGCTTTTTCCTGCTTCTTATTTGTTTATAAACAGATACTCTCCCATCCTCCTACTTTTGTCCAGATGGGAAGCTACTGTTTTATATAGGAAAAATGGGACTTCTTTAAAGATATATTTCTAAATGGAACACTGTTACTGTTTTTTTCTTTTTGATTATATTACTTCAATATATAATCACTTCTATTTAACTCTGGTGTTTCAAGGAGTTTTAAGTACACGCACTCAAAGAAACATAGCGATTTAAAGTGTTCTGCTTTATACTGACCTTTCATCTCAACTACAAGATTTTTCTTTAAGAAAAGTGGATTGAAAAAAGTGCTGTTAAAAACTATTTTCCACTCTATCTTCATTCTTAAGGAAAATAATGGTGAAAAAAAAAGAGGTCTATTGGTATGTGAGAGTATCAGCTCCTTAAGGTGCCCAAACCAACAAGCTTGCATAAGGCTTAATCACTTGTATGTGACATGGTCTTCTCTTCATGATGATGAAAACTTTGCACTTTAGCTCATATCTGTGCTTATAGAGAGTGCCCCATGTAAGGTAGGTGCAATCAGAGAGCTGAAATGGTTTATTGGTGTTTCCCTTTATTTGCTTTAGAGCTGTATCCATTTGCTATCATCAAGGGTAGCCACACATTTAAATGAAAATATAAAAAGTGATTTGTAGGGATTTCTCACACAGATATGTTTTTTTACTCTGCTTGATGTAGCTGCCTGGACATAAAGATCCCAAGTCAAATGAAGTCAGAAAAATTATAAATATACTGCGAGGTCAGTCTGGTTTTAAGTATGGAATAGCACTCCATCATACTGTGTTTTGATTCGTTGCATTTTCCCCCTTGAATCAGCTGAACATTATTCTAGTTTCCTACAGATTTTTATCCTATCCCTATGCCCTTTCTGCCCTGTGACCTTTGTTCCCCTTGAGACATCCATTCCCATAGTGTGCTCCCTGGCCACCTATCATTATAATGTTTTATCAGCAGAAAGGTAAGTATCACTACCTATGCCCTTCTTGAATGATAAACTGGCAAGTATAACAAAAGAATTAAAAGAAATAACCTCTGAGCTGAGACTACATTTGAATCCCTCTACTTTACTTTAATAAGTGTCACTTATTAAACTTGTGCTGTATGAAGGTATTCAAGTGTAATACTGAAACCTCTCATCCTCTGCCAAGCTTGGTCAGCAGTGGTAAGCTTGTTCTGAAGTTGCTGAGAGGCACTGAAAGGAGGGCAGGAAAACAAGAAAAAAAAAAAGCCCCAGTATTTACACTTAAGTATGTTTATCAGTATGCGGTGGTGTTTACATGTATAGTAGAAGTCAGCATGCTGAACACACACACCTGTCTTGTAGCAAATGTCTCTGATCCTTTTCTGAGCAGAGGCATTTTCTTTCTTAGTGTAACTGACCAGATGAAGAATAAATTTTGTGTAAAATCCTTTATACATGCTCTGGGGCATCTTTTAATGGTACATGAAATGGTCCATAATTGCAGTCACATGAGGTTCAGATGCTTGAGCAGAGAAGACGCTAGAAAGAAATAACACAAGTGGAAGGGTCAGGAATAAGGCCTTTTCCCCAGTAAGTTACCAAGTTATATTTAGCTGCCCCCAGTGCTCAAATTATTTTTCTCATGAGGTACTTCTATGCACTTACCTTATTACAACCATCTCTAAAATACTGCTAGTGGAATTATATGCAGCCCATTAAATTTAGTAAATTATTGTTGTGTTACTTCCTAACAGCAAAATGTCGTTAGAGGTGATAGCAGATCAAGATGAAATGATTTCTTTTGGCAAGAGGCAATGTTGTCTTTTTACGAATTGTAGTATAGCTAGGGTTATTAATTTAGCTTCCAGGTTATGTCTCATATGTATAGAACTCAACTATTATACTTAATAGTTTTGCAACACTTTTTTTAAATTTGTGTAAAATAATATATGAAAAGGGAAAAGAATGCAAGTAATGAAGATGGGTGTGTTTCTAAAATGCAGCTTATTTAACATAAAACAAAAGTTTCTTTAAAAATAAATTTTTATTGAATGATGAAATTATAAAATAGAGGTAGAGCTGGAAGTGTTTTGGTTTGTTTGTTTTAATATTTTTTTTTCACTTTTCTTGGTCAATGGGTCATAGTTAAATGCCTTCTTCCTGGAATTCTCTACCAAGCCAAAGAAAAACCCTTGCCTCCATGTTCAGACACAGATAAAGTAGGACTAAAAAGCTCGCAGCTATAATAAGAACTTGTATGCAAATTAATTTGGTTTCATCCTACAGTCTCTAGGCAGTGTCTAACCTTTATATGGAGGCAGAAAATAGATGTACGGCTGAAATACAGTTCTAGTAGAAAAGGTATTCACCTCATTATTTTTTGGAATGAAGCAGGCTAAACAGTCATTTTACACAGTAAACATAATCACAGAAAAAGTTAAAATTGCTGGATGCAAGTATGGCCAGAGTTTATAAACCACTGCACTTCCTCCTAAAAAGAAAGCCTTAAAAGAAAGTCTTAACAGTCTCTGTGGTTTGGCTGTCTTCTACAGTACTAAAATCCTTACATGCCAATAGAATAAATACATACAATATAAATACATATAAATATATATACATCTATGTTTACATGTAAGTATTTATAAATATACTCTTTTTTTCATATATATAGCCCTAATTTCCTAGAAATAAGCTTTCGACTGCATCCAAATGGATTAGAAATATGGGGGGGTTTTCAGATGCAAGGAAAAATAGGAAGAGTTACAACAGAAATAATTGGAGTATGACGGTGCATATTCAGAAACCCAAGATACTTTGAGAAATCTACATTCTTAACTGTGGCATGGATGAGGCACCATGCAGCACTCACTGTGCTATGATTCTGTACCCAAGTTTCCCTTTCTTAATTAATGGAAAAACTGTCCTATTAAGTACAGGAGGTTAACTTCATCACTTGAGATCTACTCTTGTCTGAATCAGTGTAACTAACAACTTCTTGCACTAGACATCAGTCTGCAAGCAAATAAACCAAAAATAATCTTGTGTGACAGTGCAGCATTTCTGAAAACCATTAGCGAGCACCGAGTATTAATTACAGACGAGTTGGAAGGAAAAGTGCACCAAATGCAGTCAAGTGACTTTGGAGACTTTTCTGAAAGTATTCAAGTATTCCTCTGTTTAAAAGTTACAGCATTCAGTAGTAGTTATGCATTAGAAATAAGAATTAACCAAACACTAGGAATACCAAGTCAAACTTCTGAAAAAAATCTGGTAAACAAGTCAAAAGTAGTAGAAACTGAATTGTTACTATAAAAAGTAGTGGACTGTCTACAAGGAAGATAATCACTAGAGAAAAGTGTTCATCTGGTCAAGAGTTAATGTGATGTCATGGGGCTTAAAGCGAACGACTTAAAAAGTATAAATGTCAAAGAATTTTCTTATGTTTTCCTGTTGCAAAAAATGAAACATGAAAAAAAGCTGACAGTGTTGGGGCAAAGCTAAAATCCTTAAAAATAATTTACTGTGTTTCCATGTTTGTACTTAGAAGCATGGACAAAAGGTCCAAGGTTAATGTGTTTGATGAGGGAATGTGAAAATATTTGTGCTTCATGAGAATAGTATAAAGTCTTACAAATACTGTTGCAATTGGACTGATTTTGAAGGTTAAAGTACCATCTCTAAATCCCAGAACTTCTGTAAATGTCCATTAATTATCAATTATTCAGCAATTATTATTATTTAGGTTATTTCATGCTATCATGTGTGACAGAATGCCCTGAAGTCAGCACAGTGCTTTATTAGCTCATTTTGCACAATTTTTGGACAATAACAGACCATGTCTGGTTCAGTAGAGGCTGCCTGGTCGGTTTGCAGCCATCTCATCTGGGACAGATGTTTGTCAGATATTCTAAGCAGGCTAAAACAAACACATAAAAAGTTTAAGCTATTTTTTTTTCTATTTTGGACCATTTAAGTGGGATCACTGGGATATTCTGTAACATCTTGCTGATGTAAAAGCAAATTTTGTATGGTCTCTCTCACCAGTAACAGTCCTGTGGGGCTGAACACTCGTATATCTTAAAAGTTTTGCCACCACCAAAATACTTTAGAATTTTAGGTGTATTTGGTCTTACATGAACCAGATTGCTCATATATGCAACATAGAAGATCACCATCTAAAATCCACTGGTTCTGTTCACTAGACGTGGGCAGTAAATTTAAAGTTGATTAACTGATTGATATTCTATGTGATTCAACTTCCCTTACTCCAAGTTCTGCTGCAGCTTTTGTTGTGGTTATATTTAATTGCTGTCTCTGTACTTGGTTCTTGTTTTAGAAATGAGAAACAATACTACTCTATGCCAGATGGTATTCAAAGAGTTCATGAGGCTTGTTTGGATTATTAAAGTTGAAATAGTACATGCACATAGAAAATTATCACTGTGTACGTTTTTAATGAGGGTATTAAACAGTCATCTGGGTGGAGGAGATGTCTCCTTTTACAATGGTATTCAAAATTATCATAAGGCGCAAAGAGCTGAAAAATGAACTTTTTTCCCCTCAACCTGAAGATTCTGTTTGAAATGAAGGAAATCAAACTCTGTCTTCTAGTTAAACTGTACCCTTTACATAAATAATTTAGCACTGGAGACATAACTTCAATCTATAAAAGGCTGAGAAAATAGTAAAGAATAGATGCGACAGACAGTAGCTAGAGAAAAGTCAATCAGTTTGCAATAGACTGAACAGTAGCTTGCAATATTAGACAGCCTCTGACCTTTCAATATCTTTTGTTTATTTTGCCTTAAACACTTAGAAGGAATTGTCATCTTTTTTTTTATGACGTAAAGAATACTATTCAAAAATTGATTAGTATTTTTATACTTTTTTTAAAAGTCTAAAATACACATGGAAATACTTTTTTCTCTGAGTTCAGAGTGCTACTTGTGTGCTTTTTTGCGTTATTAAGTTGTGCTGCTCAATCACGTGCCTGTAAAAGCTGGAGAAGAGCAGAAGATAATGTGATGAGAATTAGTTTTGATTATTTGAATTTTTGTTATAGATCCTCAAGGCAAAAATGATGTGGTGTCATTTTCTTTTTTATTACTCTAGCAAAAATGAAAAAAAGCTCAAGTTGAAATTTAAATACCTAAGAAAGTAATTATAACTTCTGATAGATGATGCATCACACAATAGTAAGTTTTGAGCAGGTTAATAGTTCAGGAGTCCTTTTTTCACTCGTCAATGGTCATAGCGTATCAATAAAGCACCAGTTAGATCCTGTGATTGTAAAACAATAACTAGGTATATAATGATTTGATGACTATAGCAAAATATATTTTTGGTGTTTACAGGAGTGGAACAGAAAAAACTATAAATCTATCCTTCTAAAAATATCTACAGTTGGATATGACTATATAGTAGATTAATAACGAGATATAAGTAATATACATAATACTAATTGATTAGTTTATTGATAATAAAAGACTATATGATAGATTAGTTCTTCTTAGTCAAAATTTGTCTTCAAAAATTCATCTCCTGCAGTAACTATGTCAGAAGACTTAGTAGGAAAATGAAAGAGTGATCTAGTCAAATCAACATACTATTACTTTGTTTTTTTTTTAATTTGTCTTCCCAATCAGTGAAGGCAAACTTGACAGAGCATTTCAGGATACCTTTTGCCTTTGCCTGAATTCTTCCTGATACTAAAATAGAAATAAACTGATATTACTTGTGGTTCATTTCTTGTTGTGTATCTACGAGGAAAGAAGAAAACATGACAGAATCTATAGTATCCATGAAATATTATTGATAGACACTGGGTTCCTCCATCTTACTAAACACAAAAAATATAAGTGTGAAATATATGCGGGACTTTGCATTTCAGAAGCACTATAAAAAAATGCATAGAGTGGGTCACAGAACATGCATGTAGTTTATGATATTGAACTTGACCAAATATAATCAAACATTTTGCTTCTGTTCTTGGTATGGTTGAGTAAAAATGGAGGAAAATAACTTCATTTTTATTCTAGCCAAGAGATTTGGACAATGTTATAGCAAAGAAGTAAGTATTTTTCCTTCAAACTAATGAACGGAAACATGTTAAAGTTACTTCATATCATACTGCCTGAAGTGGTTTTGAAACTTGTTCAAGTGTTAAATCTCTCCTTGCAAAAAAGCTTAAATAGTTAAGTAGAACAGGTTTTTATTTTCCTTTGTAAAACTACTCTTGTCCACTCATGTACTGAAGTACCTTGTAATACCTAGTGTAGTCTGGAACTGGATATATATCTAGGAAACTGAAAACCCAAGTGCTATCTACTCTTCCATATTTGTATGGAAAAAAAAATCTGTCTGTCAAGAAAAATTCAGCTGCATGTAGAGGAGAAATTACATTAATTAATATCTTCTCAATTTAAAGAAACAGATCTTTGAGAGGATGCAAAATTTTGAGTAGGAAAATAATACAAAAAATAAGAGCATAAGAATGTAAAATTCTGCTGCAACATTCTCTATTATCATCTAAGGCATATAAAAAATTAAGGAGTGTGTGTCCATATGTGTGTGTATGAAAGACTTCTAAACAATAGAAGTGCATTTCCTATTGCTCTTTAATTTAAAATTTAATTCTTACCCATGTCAGTGCAGCTTCCATTCATATTCATTACGAGATTTCTTTCTGCTCAGTCCTACTTATTCCCATTGATATCACAGCAGTTTTCTCATCCAATGTGTTTGTCCTTGTTTGACAGCTCTCCTGCCTAGTGTTGGTGGCTTTTTCTTCTCCCTTACTTGTAGATGTCATTCCACTGACTACAACCTCATTGTTAATAATTCTCTGAGACATCTTCTTTTTACTGTTTTTTTTGGCTTCAGCCACATGTGTTACCTTCAGCAGCAGCCTTTCTTCATTTCCCAATAATTGCACCCTCTTTGTAGTTGTCTCAAGAGCCCTTTCATTAAGGGCTCTAGACATCCCCTCTCAGCTTCATGATCTGCTGTTAGGGGTGTGAAGAAAGTGATCCTCTGAGAACAGAGTATGTCTAGGCTGTTCCTGAGCACTAGTGATTCATAAACATATATATGATGTATTTTTTTATATGAATGCTTTTCTGTTTTGATTAGAGAACTGCTTCAATAATCTGAGCTCTCTCATACACAAAATGTTCACTCTAATTGAAATGTGGTACATCTACTGAGGTCACCTTCCATATTTACTGATGCAAAAACTAAGATTTCACTTTGAATCCTCTTCCTGGTTTCCAATATTTGATTTAAATTTCTTGGGATTTTTGCAAAGTTTTGCCTTTTCTTCTTTATGTGCCCTTCTTCTCTATTTCATCCTGCTTTCTGCACAGCCTGCCTAGGATTTTTAGAGACAGAGAAATCCACCTAGTGTGGTCCTATTATCATTAGGCAACGTCTAAATAATAATAGTAAAAAACATCCTTCCAAATTATTACTTCTGTTAGATTTTCCAGTGTCTGCTTATGTCAACAGCAGTTCATCCTCGGTACAAACTGACAAGTGGTTTTTTTTTTGTGAAGAAAAAGTTTCCATCCATAGGAAAATGTTCATAAGGAAAAAAGAATTCTACTGCCAGTAACAATCACTTGTCATTGACACGTACATAGATATTTTGAATATGAGGAATTTTTACGAAGTAGAGTGGAAAATATTCTCTGTTTTTATGTGTGCTCATTGCCTCACAGACCACAGAAATGCTTCTCACTGAAGAGAATGGTGTTGTATTTTAAATTACTTTAAAGAAAATAATTTTTCTTGGATTAAGACAACAAGAATTATAAATATTTTTAAAATAATCATTTTAATAATCACAAGAAAAATATGTAGTTTTGTCTTCAGTGCATCAGATATTATCAAAAAAACTAAAGTCATTTTCAGGCACCAAGTTTACACTGTTTGTCTCACTTTGTGAATAGAGATCACTTCTGGGAAACAATTTCTAGTGCATCAAACTGCTGAAGTAGGTGTTTGCACATGAATTAAACATCAAGCAAACTGGTATTTGACAGCTGTTCTGTTTAATTTTCTGTAACTGTGATCGAAGCTACAGCTAGAAGTCTGACAGAAATAAATTTCCTAGTTTGCTGAGGCATTCTGACACAATCTGGTCAAAAAACTTGTTGAAATTCACCAAAGTGAGATTATATATTATTTTAATTTTTTTTTATCAGTTAAAAAAAATCCCAAAACCTGACACAAACTCCCAATGATATGAGCATAGGAAAGGAATCTATAAGAGATCTCTTAGATAGGTAATATCTGGTTGTGTGACCTTTTTTGTAGCATTTGGGTAAGAGCTTAGGCAAATGAAAGCTCCTCTGATTTCCTAGCCGTGTTAACTGTTTGAAACTCATGTCATAATTCCCCCCCTGATGCTGGTCAGAAACCTCTTCCCAACTTCTATCCTAGTTTTGGTAATGCATATTTGATAATCACTGCAATTTTTTTATCACATCTTTTTATTTTTCTTGCAAGATTTACTTTATTCAATGATTTTAGAAACAGATCATAGGGTATTTTCTTTTCTGTTTTGTGTCCTGTGTACTAAATACATCTGTGGTTCTCTGGTAAGACAGACTTTCTGTTTCCCTGCTTTGTCTGTGTATCCCTTCCATGTTTTAGGACTATAAAAATGGACTGCCTACACAATGAACAGGGAACTTTTCTAATGCCTCATAAAATAACATTAATATTTTTATTTCTGATAGAGGAAAAATAATTTGAAACAAATGAAGTTGAGACATATGAAGATCATGTTTATCTTTCCTATTGCAATATAGCAGGGACTCAATGATATGTGCCTGTACTGCATAGAACAGAATAAGAACGATTTAAGCATGGCCATAATTACTCAGATCAGAGATCCTTCTATTGTGTCTCCCACATTGTTCATGAGGAAATGCCTGGGGGAAAATAAAATTGAAGGGAATATGTAAAATGCTTCCATATAAAGCACTTCTATCTTCTAATTATTTTCAGCTGAAAATCTTCTTGAGTCATGTGTGATATTCTGTATTTATCAATCCTCAGTGGATCCTTTCCTAATGCGTTTACAGCTTTCATTCTTAGACAAACAGCCAGGCCTATAGTACCTATGATTGTGGTAATAAATACCGTAAATTGCTGCCCCTTTGCTGAGCTTCTTATCTTTTTGAATGTGTCAAACTTACCCTCATTTGATGCCCAGTATACATTCAGACAGAAAGAAACAGTGAAAAGCTGATCCCACCTCCATTCTCTCCACATTCCTTGTGATTTTGTAGAGTTTCCTCATATTCCAATTAAGTGATTTATTTTCCAGATCAAAAATTTACTGATTATTCAGTTGTTCTTCATATAAGAGTTTCAGTTCCTTTTTTATATATTTTTTGAGGTGAGGGTCTGGACCTCCATGTTATGTCCAAACTGTAGATGAGGCATGCTTTACAGTGGCATAATTCTTTTCTCTGCACTCCTGTACTAGCATTTAATTTACTTTTTAACTGCTACTGAGCATTGAAATGACTGTTTCATGGAACTATTTATTATAATCTTAAGGTCTCTCTTCTGAATAGTAATGGTGAGCTCAGAGCTCATCATTTTTATGTGAAATTAGGATATTTTTTTCCCCATGTGGCACTTCACATTTATCTACACTTAATTTCAGTCATTCAGGTTCATAAGACATATTCTGCTGCAGTTCTTCGCAGTACTCTCTCATCCTTACCACTCTAAATAATTTAGTACAACCAGCAAACTTTCTTGTCTCACCCTCTTTCTCATATAGCTGTGAGTGTGCTGAACATTACAGGTACCAGAACAACTCCGCTGCAGATTTCCACCCTTAGAATTCAACATTGTCTAATGCTTCTTTTTTAACCATTTAAGGGCCTTCCATGCACTATAAGGCTTTATCACCTAAAAAGTCTTTGATGAGGAATATTTTCCACACCTTTAATGAAAATCTAATTGATTACATTAACCACATCACATTTATCCATATGCACTTTTGCTCTTTTCATGGACTTCAGTGGATTGCTAACAATGGATTATTTTGTAAAAGCCAAGCTTATTCTTCTCAAGTAGATCATAATTACTTGTGTGTCTGCAGTAATTTCCTTATTCTAGTTTATAAGACTTTGTCTAACATAGATGACAATCTTACTGGTCTGATTTTGCCCCTTGCTCTCTGAAGGATGCTTTTTTTAAAATTGGCACCCTCCTATGGTGAGGCACCCAAGAAGTTTCAAGTGCAAATTTATATACATTGTTAATAATTCAGCTGTTTGATCCCTGAATTGCTTTAGAACCCATGGCTGAATGCATTCTGGTCTTTATGGTTTGTTACTTTTCATTCTGACTATTTCCAAAAATACTTCAAACTGAATCGTTGACAAAACCTCTTAGAAGGAAGAAATTCAAGAAGGACATCACCCCAGTTTCATCCAGAAAATGCAAGGAATGCATTTCACTTTTCTGCGATTGCTTTGCTTTTATGTTCTTTTTATTTACCTGTTAGTATTTCACAGTGTCTAGAAGTCTATGTTTTTTTGACATGTTTGAAGAAAGACTAATTACTCATTTTGTTTTGGTATCTGATAATACAGTCCACATACCTCACTTATTACCCACTTTTGCCCCAAATAACAGAAGAAATCATAATTTGGTTCATAGGTCAGTTCCTTTGGCTTTGCTGTTTCTTAAGCTTTAGTGCGTTGCTCATGTTTGATAGTTTTTCCTTAGCCTTGGAAGAAACTTCAGACTTCATGTCACCCCTGCATTCATTAGCACATGCCTTATTTTCTTGGTCAGTTAGCAATGAAATAAACCAAACCCCGAGAATGATTCTTGAAAAACTCAACCAAAGAATTCTCTTGTCTTAGTTCTCTTATCACATTATCACACACTTATTATACACCACTTATCTTGGCTCCTTTCCAAAGCTTACACTATTTGCCATCTTCTCTATCTCAATTTCTAATCTCCCATGAGTGAATGAAAAACAGTACATTAAAATTTGCCTATATTCGATCTCTGTTCCTTAAAAGCAAAAAAGAAAAACAAAGAAACAAAACCCCAAAAAAAACCAAATTAAAAAGAACCTAAAAAACTTTCTTGTGGAAGAGGTATTAGATGGGTTAGTTTAGCTCTGCCATTGATGGATTTTATTGTTTCTCAAAGATTTATATGTCTTTCTTTGCTTCAAAATATATTTAGTGTTCAAAGTCTGTAGTTTTTTAGGCAGCTATTTTGCCTTTCTTGAACTTGACAAATATGTAGCTTATTTTGAAATACTTGTCATTCCCTATGTCTTTGTTCCTTACTCCCTATTGTCCAAATTTGAAAGATTCATAAATCCCAGCAAATGCATTTGGCTTTTCATGTGTAATTTTCTTCATTCTGCTTTGGATAAAAATTATCTTGTCTTCTTAGTTGTATCAGACATTGTGTCTACAGGTTTTGTTTTTTCTGATGTGATCAGTTTCCTTTTGAACCTTTCTTTTTTACTAGTTATTTTGCTTTTGCAGCTTATATCCATTTTTGTCTACCTTAAGGAGAAAAAAGCCCACCTGAGTATTTGTTTCTGAACACCAACATCTCTACTCAATTATCACAGCATAGTATTTTTTATGTTGTCTCATAATTTCTGTCATGTGGCAAGATGATCTTTCTGTTCAGTACTTTTTTCCCAATCTGTTTAGTACTTTTTTTACCCAAGTAATACTCACTCTTTTCTACCTGAAACTTTTTTTTATTAATCACCCTCTCTTTTCAGACTGTAAGTTAATAAAAGGTTCTACTTAGGGGGATGTGTGCGGAAAGAGAGAATATCATGTCACGTCTGTCAACCATCACATGTCCTCTGTGTCTAAATTTTTCTGTGATCCAGTATGATCAGCCTTGCTGCTTAAGCAGAGGATGTTTTGGCTTTCATTAAAGCATAAGCACAGGATACAGGACTGTACAGATTTTCACTAACAGAATAACTTTTCATTAATGTTAGGATCACTTGTATTTAGAAAAGTACATATGAATTCCTTTTAAAAATTCACACAAAAAATTATATTAATTATTTTTTGTTATTATTCTTTAAAAAGTCAACTCAGTCTAATAATTATAGTAAAGGATTTTTTGAAACTATACTATAACTTCACTGTACAAACTTAATGAAAGTCTAGGCAGTGTTCTGGAAGGCTCTGCTTATACAAAGCACTCTGCAATCTGGGAGTGTTTTATCAGGTTGAGCAGGCAGTACTTAAAGTTTCTGCTGTTCCTGAAACATGAAACCTATTTGAGATAGAGACTTAATCAGACCCAGAAAATACCCAATGCAACCACTAATTTCCACATTTCTGCTGATCCCATGCCTTTGTTACCAGGAGTTAACAGAAATGTGCATGTATGAGCTGGCTCTATAATTACAAATCAAAATTTTTTAGGTTTTTTTGCTGTTCTTTCTTCTTCTCTACCCCACTATGTTCTTTTCCCTGTTTTAAGGCTTTTGAGACCTCAATACTCTTGTCACGGTACTTAATGTTTGGCTTTTTATACAAAACTTTGTTCATTCATGGCTTTTATGGCTTTTAGGATGCATCAGTACACTTACAGTCTGAGAAGACATATTTACTTTAAATTCATAATTTAGGTAGAAGTATAAATGGTTTAAAAACCTTGTAGGTGTCTGAATTGATAAACTTTCTCCTGAAGAGAAATGTCGTGCCTCACTTGGGCCTAGAATGGGTCAGGTCACTTGTTCAAATATTTCAAATATTATGTCAAGATGTATCTGTCAAAGGCAAGTGCATTGTTTCAGCTCTGCACAACAATTTCTCAGCATGGCCCTAAGGGTTTAATGCTACTTTCAGAAGTACAGCATTGCATAGCCATGATTATAACCAACTTCTTATATATTCTCATCATTTACTGCTATAGTTCTTTTTCCCCTAACACAAAAAAAAAGAAATACGTGAGAAGTCAGCATTCGAACTTAACAGATGATGTGCAAAGAAAGCAGAGCTGACTTCCTGATTGACCTGTTGGAGCAAAAGATAAGATACTTGGTATTCTTGCTGAGAAAAGTTCTAAAATCCTTCCTCTTAGGAGGATCTCTCATGAGCAAGCAAATCACCTTCCTAAAAACAGGCAGTGACTTAAATGTCTAGGTATTCAGCTGAGATGCACCTGGGGTTATTTGGGAGTAGAGGTAAAAACCTGAGCTACAGCTGTAAAATATATATGAACATTTATAAACTTTCCTTTATATTCTTATGCTGATACCTAATTTTGATATATTTTTGTTTTATAACAATCTTTTATCCTGTATGAAAGAGCAATATAAAGTTTCACTGTTTTAAAAGTAGGTTTTGTTAGCTGTGGATTAAATGAGGAATAATAAAAGCCTGGTATATAGTGGTTTTATATTTTGTAAATATAGAACTCCAGTCACAATCTTTAAAAAAAATCAATCTCATTCTGTATTATTTGTACTTATTTTGGACATGCAATTTTTCATTTTACTGTTTATTGTACCACTCCATAGATCCAGGTCAATACTTTAGGGACTTTTTGCTAGATTTTAGAATCATGGTTTGATGGCAAAGGGATTTGAGCTAATTATTTCACTCAATTATTATGTTTAAACACAGTGATGAATTTGCCAGCCCAGACGAATTACTCCATCTTAAGTGCAATCTAAGAGGATTTTGGTATTTTTTGTTCCCAGGCATTAGATTTCTGTCAAAACTGAGCCCAAAATACATTGATCCCAAATACCTAACTGAACCCAAACACACTGATCTGTATAACTGAAGAAATATATATTAATTCGCATATGAAGCTTCTAGTCTATATGTTTCTATGGCATAGAATTCTTAGAATACATCCATTTGTGCAAGTAACTGTTACCAGAATAGGCAGAATTTTTATCTAAACTTCTTCACTGAACTAAGTTTCTATTGTTAGAAGATAAGTAGAGAACCCTAGGGCAGGATTAATCTCATACACAGATACGTGTTCTAGACACCTACTGTGAAAATCAATTTCCTGAATTTAGATACCCAGCACCAGCTGAGACTCCTCAGGCATGCTGCCTGGCCACAAGCTGCTGGTTAGTATCAGAACTCCTGTGCCACATCTGCTGAGCTGGTAGGGATGTCTTGGTAGTCTAACATGTCTGTCACTTCAATTTACCACCCAAATTAGGCCCTTGAATCATAGAAAAATAGACATAAATATATAGACATAGCTAAGGGGTTGGATTAGACCTTAAAGATCATCCAGTTCCAGTGTCCCCTGCCATGTGCAGGGATACCTCCCCCTAGACCAAGCTACTCAAGGCCTTATCCAGCCTGGCCTTGAGCACTGCCAAGGTTGAGGCATCCACAACCTCCGTGGGCAACCTGTTCCAGCATCTCACCACACTCACAATAAAAAATTTCTTCTTAGCTAACCTAAATTTCCTCTCTTTCAATTTGTACCTATTACTCTGTGTCCTATCACTACAGTTCCGGACAAAGAGCCCTCTCCAGCTTCCTTCTAGGATTCTTCAGATACTGGAAAGTTGCTGAGGTCTCCATACAACCTTCCCTTCTCCAGGATGAACAGCCTCAGCTTTTTCATTTATGTTCTGAGAGAGGAAGAGGAGGTACTCCAATCCTCTTATCAACTTTGTGGTCCTCCTCTCGGCTTGCTCCAACAGCTCCATGTCCTCCTTATGTTGGAGACACCAGGACAGCACTCCAGGTGGGATCATACAGGAGCAGAGCAGAGGAGCAGAATCACCCCCTTTGACCCTCTGGCCATGCTCCTTGTGATGCAGCCCAGGGTTCAGTTGGCTTTCTGGGCTGTGAGCACACACAGCTGGCTCATGTCAAGTTTCTCATCACCTGTCACCCCCAAGTCTTTCTTAGCAGGGCTGCTCAGTCACTTCTCTGCCCAGCCCATTGGTGTGTCTGGGATTGCAGTGGCCCACGTGTAGGACCTTGCACTCTGCTTTGTTGAAGTTAGAAATGTTTGCATCAAACCATCAAACCTGTCAAGGTCTCTCTGGATGGCATTATCCTTTTCTTCCAGTGTGTCAAGTGCACCTCCATGTCTTAGTCCTCAGAAAGCTTCCTGAGGGTGCACTTGATCCTACTGTCCATGCTGCCAAAAATGTTGTATAAGATTGGTCCCAGTACCAACCCCAGACGAACTCTGGTGTTGGTGTGGACTCTTTGTCATCCAGCCAGTTCTTTATCCACCCAAGGGGCCATCCATCAAATTCAGATCCTTATCCATCCACAGAGGCCTCCTGGCATTTTTGCTCAATCTCCCCCTTATTGTGATACCTTGCTCCCGAGCTTGGAAGAGGTGATCCTTGAAATTCAGCCGGCGATCTTGGACCCCTCTGCCTTCCCAGGCATTATCCAATGGGGCTATATCAAATAGGTCCTTGGAGAGGCCAAAGTCTACTCTCCTGATGTCCAGGGCAGTGAGCTTGCTGTGTGCCCTCCTTGCTATCCTCAGGATCATAAACACCATCTCCTGGTCACTGCAGCCAAGGCTGCCTTGAAGAACTGCATTCCTCCCTCTTGGTGAGCACAAGGTCTGGTGCGGCACTTTCTTGTTCGCTATTCAGTCACTTGTCTAAGGCAGTTGTTAACCCATTTGAGGAAGCTCTGGGATTGCTTGTGCCCTGCTGTGCTCTCCCTCCAACAGATATCAGGTAGTTGAAATCCTGCAGGAGGACCAGAGCTTACAAGTGTGAGGCCACTCCTGTCTGCCTATAGAGGGCTTCATCTGCACCGTCCTCCTGACCAGTCTGCTACAGGCCCTCACTATAACACTCTCTGTCCTCCCTTTAGACTTCTCCCGTAAGCTCTCTGCTGGATCTCCATCCTTCCCTAAGTAGAGTTCCATACTCTCCAGCCAGTTATTGACATAGAGGGCTACACCTCCTACTTGACTACCTAGGCTCTCTTTCCTAAAAAGCCTAAAACCTTCCATTCCAATGGAATGTTTGATGGGTGATGACTCACTCCCTAGGTTCTGTGCCTTACCTTTGTCACCTGCCTGCATGAACATCTGAGCAAACTGCAGTCCCACACCCTTCTAATGTGCCACACCCTGTTTGACCACTCTGCTGCCCTCAGTGTTTCTGGCACTCTCTGGAAACATTTAAATGCCAACGCCCTGACAATGGCTCCTGGCAATGCCCCCTCCTTGCCTGATGGGCTCCTGAGGGCTGCAGGGTCCTGAGGAGGCTTTAGGCAGTTGATTAGGTGTCCCTGAGCTTGGGATCCTCCCATATGGCACGATCCAACAGTCCCCACAAGACTGACCTCAGTTGCCACTGATGTCTCTGCTGTCACCTCTTCGACTGACTCTTTAACACTTACCCCAGCTCAGAGAAGTGTCTCATTTCAAGATGGCACTTAACATTTTAGACATGTAACCTAATTCTACGTAAGTGTGTGCATGATGTGAAGTATGTGATTAAGCTGTGCTTGATGTTCCGTAATGCATTCATACTTCTGTGTATTATTTCTTCTATTTTCATCTTGTGTCCTTAAGAGAAATCTCTGGTTGTAGATGCAGAGACAGTGCCCTCTCCCTTGCAAAGATGCAATGCCCTGAGCCATACTTATCAGAGTGCCTCTTTAGCATTGCAAGCTGCAATATCCCATCTTCAGGGCCTGGATTCTGCTGCTTCCTGCTTTACTCAGACCAGACATGTGAGGGGAGGATATACCATCCTCTTCTGTGCTGGCAGACCCAGGCATAGTGGATTAATCCTATTACTATAAGCAGGATGGATTGATTGTCCAGCTGCAGCCCAGGAGGAGATTTTAACTCTTCTGTGAGATGCTGTCTACTCCTTCCTCTCTACACCTAAAACTGTTTGTCTTTGCAGTGTGGGTCAAGACACAAATCATGCCATGGCTATGATAAGCTATTGGGAGAAAGAGACTCTCGGGGTACTTACCTTCATCCCCCTCTCTGGCTTTTACATTAGCAGTTGTTTTCCTGTGTGTTATTTTGATAGGGAGCAGAAGTAATGTTTCCTGGCGTGCTGTAATTCCAATAATACTATCAGTACTTGAGATATACAATGTAAAGCTGTTTAAAAGCCCAGCACAGTCATCTGCTGCTTGAGATAGATAGCTTCCAACAAATAAATTCAGCACCGTCTCTAAACATGTTCTTTAATTTTTCACTCTCTACGTTTCTTAGGGATGGAGGATGTAAATCATTTTGCATACATCAATGCAAATGCAATTCAACTTAGTACTGACATGAAGTATAATTGGCTTTAAAATGGAATTCTGTTTTTTGAGTGCTAATTTTCAGGTAATGACTTTCTAATTGATTTTTCTTTTTATGAAAGACCATTGATTCACTCCCTTCAATGAAATTCAGTTGGCTACCCAAGAGAATTTATGAAAAGCTGTTGAAAAAAAGGATCCATCACTGCTGCTTTCTTCCCACCTTGTTTTTCTTTTCATTCTGTCTAAAGTATACATTTTTTTATATTTTTCCATGAGCAAGCCTATCTTAACGAGGCTAAATAATTCCATTGTGTATATTTGAGTCTGAAATGGTCTCTGTAAAAAATCCCAAAATATCCCATTTATTAAAAGGTGGATTGAATTTTTTGTTACATTCTTCCTAAAAACTGGATATTAACCATGGCCTCTAATGTATTAACATGACACCTACTTAATATTTCTATCAGTTATTCTAAGTCTTCAGTTTGGATTGCACAGAGATTATTTGAACAGAAAAAGGATTGACCGTTTTTAAATGGAAGTATGAGCTATTGTGTTACTATGTTGTTTAAATCATTAAGTCACAGATGAGTTTGCATGAAGCATACTAGAGACTGCCAGAAAGTTTTCTGTTATCATACAATATAGCAATCCCAGCTAGATTATAATGCATAACGTGAGTGATAATTGGAAACCTTTTGGTGATCCTGTTTTGAATCTTGGTGTTTAAGTCAGTGACATGACAACAGAATGAATTCCACAAAAAAGGAATAGAAATCTATGTTGTTATTTTAGCCTGATTTTTCACATCCATTGCGGGAAGGAAGTAGGGAAACTGATGTCTTTAAAAGAAAGCCTGTAAAAGTTTTGCAAGTCAGATCATGTTGTCATTTTGCAAGCTGTCCCAGACAAATTACAGATTTTACTTCCTGATTATTTTAATGTTATAGAAACATAGTAAGTTTTTTCTCATCCTAGTTTGCCAGGTTCTTAAAAAGAAGTTATCCATGATAGTGAACTATTCTTGGATATAGAGCAAAAGACATAATAAGATCCAGTGATTGGATGAATGAACCAAGTAGAAATAATGCATATATTTAACACTGAATATAAGTGTGGATAGGGATGTGATACACTTCATCTTTCTATCACTTTCAGTTTTGGAATCAAGACAGGATAACTTCATAAGTGGTGCACTATAGCCCAGACTGTGAACTCACTAACTGAACTATTGCATGGGAGTTGGCATTGTGTCTACTGAACTCCAGAACTGATTATCATAATGCTCCCCTCTGGCCAGCAAAGTCAATGACTGTCTTTAATTTGTTTTTATTATTATTATTATTGTTATTATTATTATTATGTAAAAAACAAAACAGGGAATGGATTGGGTTTTTTTTTAAAGGATCAATGCATAAATAATAGCTAATTAATTCTCAACAAACATTTCCAAGAGAATTATCTCTGTCTTACAGACAGAATGAGTTTCAGAGGCATTGGGATGTCAGTCTCAGTTCACACAGTAAGTAAGCAGCAAACACAACTGCCAGCAGTCATTCCTGGCTGCTGTGCTTATGCTATTACAAGTATTTACAGAGTTTTATCAAATGTCCATAAAGGCATTTCCTGCAGGTGCTTTCTGTGATCCTGTAGAGAAACAGAGTGACATTGTGATGGCCTCTTTCATCTGAAGAGCTCCAAATTTGTTCTGAGCACTCGAAAGCTTATATTTTCAAAATACTCTCAGGCACTAACTAAATAAGTCTAGAAGTCAGGGGAAGGGAAAGATAGGGAGAGCCTGGTACCTTTGTCTTTCCACTTCTCCTTCCTATAAATATCCACAAAAGGATGTTGATTTCTCATGTATTAATTTTAGGCGAAGGAATATAAGAGAAAGATAATGGCATCTTTACTCTTCTAAAACTGGTGGTGCTAGAAACTTTCCCTTACTGGAAAACAGCAGCATCAGTGTGACGTAGCTTCAGAAAAAAAAATAATATACAAGAAGATTCACTATCCGCCAGCCTTTTCCTGATCAATTTGGGCCTTTGCATAAGAAAAAACCCAACCATCTTTGTGCTGCAGCAAATCATTGTCTTAGGCAATCAGAACTATGTAAGACAAGTACTGCACCTATGTAATGAAGATCTTTTTAAATCAGAATTTCCACCTTCTCCTTCTACATGAGTAGCAAAACACATGAAGCTGTTAATAACAGCAATGTTGTTCTACTGACATCTAACTCTTCTTTTAAGTTAGTGGCCATGGAGGTTGTCAGTCCTGCTCAGTGATAGAAAAGACTCCAATGAAGTTATGCTAAACCCAAAATGTCACTGCCTCGTTGGCCAAGGAAGCATGTATTCTGGCTGCCAAAAATAAATAACCCAGAAATATCTGAGTCAGATAAAATTGCCAATGCTTGTGAGGAAAAAAATTACTTGCATGCAACTAGTAATCAATTGGCTCTAATGTTCAATCCCCTAAGATTTATGGTACAGCTTAAAATTAAATTTAGGAAGTTTCTGTTGAAGGAAGATTAGGCCATTACATCACTTTACTGCTTGTTTAATGAATTGTAAGGAAAGAATTGGACAGGTGATCAAAATTTTTAAACCCTTCCCTCTTTCAATAATTGTTTTCAAACTAGATTTAGCTTTGGTGATTATTAAAAAAGGGTTTTGATTTATGGAAGTCTTCCTATTTCAGACGCTAACAGCCATTTGAAGGCATTTCAACTAAAAGATGTCTATACCATCACCTTCGGAGTAGTAGTTGACGTGAGCCTGAACAAAACAACATCATATGGAAATTATAGATGCATATTATCCCTGCAAAAGGGAAAAATAAAAGTTCTGAAAGCATACAGTTGCAAAAGAGGTAATGGGATGAAATCAAATTGTACACTTTCAAACAAAAATAGGACCTTCGGTATTTCTTATTCCATTTTTGTCTCTTTTGTTAAGACATTTAACAGTTTACTTAATTCACAGGGGTTTCAAATCAAAGATTACTTTTAACTCTGAACTTCTCATATAGATACCAGGCACTTTTTGCATGAAGACTGAGCATGGACTTGAGCAGAAACATAAGAATTCTGCATTTCTCCCAAAATTCTTTCAATCATGCTCATCTCAGCAGGAAAAAGGAAAAAAAAAAAATATATATATATATTCTTGTGGCTTTTTGGTATCATTTCAAAAAGCCAAGTGGTTTAAACTGTTCTTATTTCCCTAGAAAGATGAACAGCTATTGAATGCAAGTTGAAGGACAAGCAGGCATGTTTGAAGCCTGTCACATACTGTAATCCTTCCTTTGGGGATTTCATAGTAATATTCCTTTGATCAGTTTGAGAGGACTTTTCTGAGGAATCCTACTCCAGGTATTCTTCCCAAGACAAGAATTTTGTGTTTGCTTGCATGCCATTTTGCTTGTTTCTCTACGTCTAAAGCCCTTATAGCCTTTTACTGAGTTTTAGAAAGGATCTACCCATTTTTCATTGATGTTTCTCATAGTTACATTTTGGTTACTTTTTTTTGTTCTTGCCCTGGATCACAGACTGGAAGGTTCTAAACTCATGAACCTTCATCAGGAAGATCCTAACTGAAGATGGTGATTTTTAGAGTATGACCTCTGCCTAGGGTGAAGAGGAGAAAAGGAAAGGAAAATTATTAGTGAGTTCTTGTATCATAGTTGACATTGATAGCTGCATCATCATTTGGAATTCTTAACTGTAGTGTGTGTGAAGTATTTTAGACAAGTTACTTTTATTTTCTTTCCTCTTGACATGTTCAGAGAATAGCTACAGCCAGAAAATGAAACGTTTGTTAGTGTTAGATTGCAATAGTGCTATTTTTCCTTTCTTTTTCCTTAGTGACATTTTTGCTGAATCTTGACTTAATATTATATGTGAACTTCATTTATTTCATAAACATTGCAACCTGGAAGCATTAAAAAACAAACCAAAAAAGATTCAAAATTATTTCAAATGCATTCTTTTTATGCTTCTATAATTTTAAATCAGTTTTGTAATGTTTTAATATTGTGTAAGGACAGCTGAAACATGTTTAAAGACAGCTTATTGAATTTTTTAATCCAGTCTTACTTCTCATTACTGGGAAGCTTATCTGAATTATGAAGAATATAAGTGCTATTTGCAATTAACTGAAATCCCAGAATTAAATAGATACTGAAAGTATACAAGAAAAACCACTGATTATTTAAATTTTGTGTTCAAAGTTTGTTTGTTTTATCTCCATATACAATATTAACTTTATACATTAGGCAATTAATATGGAATAACCAGACTTTATTCCTCACTGATTGATTTACACTTGTATTCTCACAACAATTTCAGATACACAAAGTTTTGTTTCACAGTTATTTCTTGCATGCTAATAGCCTAGTCAGAATAGCAATTATCTGGAAAGTAGTCTCTGGACTCTTCTATGAATGAAACATAGGAATGAAAACTATTCATAACTGAGAAAAGTATCTTAAATATTTACTGTCTTGATTTACATATGACTCAAAAGACTATAAAACCAGCAAGTGCAGTAATTTTTATTTTTAGCTATAAACTAAAGTCACAAATCAGTGTTTTCTGTTATGAACAAAGATTGCTGTTTAGATTGATATATAACTAATTAAGAGCTAAAAAGCTTTCTTTAGTTGCTCTGTCCTTACTGAAGATGAATGATTCTCAACAGTATTTGAAATAGATTTTGCCTTAGTACTTTTTCCTGCAGGGACTTTTAGTCTTTTAATCCAAAGCACTCAGTCAGGGTGTGGAATGACACTGCTGAGTCGGTGCTTTCCTCTCCTAAGTGCACCCTCTGGTAACAGCCAGTGTTTGAGCGGCAAGTAACCCAGTGGAATAATGGGGCTGTGCAGAGGAGGTACAAGAAGCTTTGAGAGAAGAATAGTGCACGAGGAGTAAACACTGTTTTGAAAAATTACTATAAAGCTATTTTAAAATCATCAGAATGTGCAAAAATTTCCAAATACATCAGTAGTTGAGAGGGAAAGAAACCAAGGACCGCTCTGAGTTCCTCTGCGTTTGACCTTCTCAAGGTGAGAGCTCCTGTTACTGCTGAGCTCTGTGGACAATCAGACAGTGATCAGAGAGCTGCTGCTGTTATTATTTCAGAAATGATTGCAATTGTGCCTAGGTATTTTGGAAACACATTCTTCCTGTCTCCCTCTCATTCTACAGAAGATGCAATGGAAATAATTTTTTGTGTATTAATGAATAAAATCTCACAACTCCTGTAAAGAAAAGTTGGTTTTATTCTGTCTGTACAACCATTTCACACTGATTTTTATATTCTTTTTCTTTTAACATGAATCAGTCAGTGGGCAACTTTTGGAACTAAGGTGTTGATCAGATTCTTTATTTTGTAGTACATTTTTATTGTACCCAGGAAAATTTATATTTTGCTGTGCAGAAGCTGAAGTGTGGCAAAATTTTAATTCAGCTCCTATCTCCCACTTTGCTTCACTGACCACAAAAGGCTCAGCTTTCTAATTTAGACACCCCTGTGAATACTTGACTAGGTGCTTAATAAGAATTATTTTATTTTTACAACCTCATAAAATAATTTAATTTTTACTCCATATTTTATATGTGTGACAGAGACAATGAAAGATTAAGTCAAAACTACCTAATCATTTTGTGTCTCTCTGGAACTATACTAAGTGCCACAGAAAATATTTTTGCAGCTTAGTTGTCAAGCATCACATGGGAAGTGTCACAAAGAGAATCCAACACCTGATTACAAACTTGGCCCCATGCTTTAAGGCCATCATAATTTTCTTAAGCACATGAGTTTACTCTTGAAATCATGCAATTAATTTCCAAATTTTCTGAAACAATAAAAAACTGTTTTCTATAATTAATTGAGGCTTAACACAGAGATAGAAGCAACACTTTCTTTCAGATGTCTTTTCTGTCATGCATTTAAAGCCTTTTTTTAGATCAGTAGGGCACACCCTGACTGTTACCTTCATGGAAGACGGCCCATTCCCATCTGGCAGTCCACAGGCTTGGACACTGTGCATACTTCATTCTCTCATACAAATAAAGGAGCTATCCTAAAGATAACTGTCCTATTCATTAGGAAACCCCAAGCTGCTCCTGGAGTGAGTCCTGCAGTGTCTAAGTGTTAAAATCTGTTTAGTTTATTTAAGACTAAGAGCAAGATAATGATTGCTCCCCAGTTTGTTCAGAAGCTTTTACTAATAATGCGATCTGTTGATCTTAACAACAAAGATGGAATGTTATTCAGTGGTGGGAAGGTTGTATTTTCTCAGTTTAAATCAAAATGTAAATTCTGGATACTAAATTTTGGGAACAAATTGCAAAAGACTAGGACAGACTTCTATTGGCAAAATTTTCCAAATCAAGCTCATGCGTTCTTCCTGTTGAATTCAGATATGGTTAAAAATGGAAAAAACCCAAACAAACAACAAAAAAAAAAAACCCACCCTAAAACCTCAAAATATTTCAACCTCAGTTGTTTAGTGTATCAGGATGAGTAATCACAATTGTATGAATTTGGGAATTGTATGAATCTTTGAGGAATTAATAGCAGGTAATTATGTAAATAAATTAATATCATAATGGTATTCAGGAATTCATTAAGACCCTGCAGGAAAGATAACTTCTTCTAGTAGTGTTGACTTTACAACCCTAATGATATTTTGATATTTTCTATATAGCTTAGGTTTAAAAGAATTTTAGAATTGTTCCCATTTTATGTCAAGTGGAACAATATGGTCCAGCATAGGGGTTGAAATTTCTTCTTCATTATACAGGCCTGAAAATAATTTAAGAGCTTTGTGAATATCTGTTTTAGAAATTTTTCATGTTATCTTGGTGTCTTCACCAAAAGGGAAGAATATCTGTACCAGTGAGATATTTCACACATCTCTGGAATATTGTATTCAATTTCAGGGTGTAGAGAAATGTTACACTGTCAATGCCTTTTCTGTGGTGCTGTGATGTCCCATAAAGTAATATTTAAAAGTATCCATACATGTAGGTCCCTTGTTCATGAGTCTAAAGGTTAGGGGAATAGGGTTATTAAATGGAGTTCTGGGCAAAAGAAAAACAAACAAAACCCTCCAGTCTGTGCACATGTACATTGTGAGATGTCTTACCTCAAATATTCCAAAAATACAAAGTCAACCAAGGGTTGCTGTCCAGTTCTGAAAAGAAGTCAGTTTCCCTAGCAGAATTCAGATAATTTGGTCATATTTCTGTGCATAAATAACAGATGAACAATTGTACTGAGAAGTATGAGAAAAGCAATTAATTCTTGGGTTTGGGATATATGAGCGAGGTGGATAGGTAGATCTTTGTTTGTTAAGGCTTTTGGCTTTAGGCTTCATTACTAAAAGTAAATTAAATGAAGATAATATCCTACAAAAGTGCCAGAAGATAAAAGAGTGTTTCGCTTACATCCAGTTACTGAGTCATGTTCTGGAAGCAGTAGTTGGGAGGGTGTGGGGATTTTTGATTTGTGTTTGTTTGCTTGTGTATAGGAGTTTCATTTGTTTCTGTTTTTTTAAAAAAAAACAACTGCAAACATCAACACATTAAAACTCACAGAATTGATAATGAAGCTCATACTTGTAATTTTTCTTTCAGGTCTCTAAAATTATGTTCAGGTATCATATCTTGCTCTTCAATTTTCTGTTTTTAGTTTTAAAAACATTTTCTAGGAACATTATACAGAACTGAAATCCCTACGAGTTATCTGTGAATAGAAAATGACAACATTCCTTAAAATTTTTTTAAAACTTACAGATTTTTCGAGGTTCTTATTAAAATACCAAAAAATCAAAGGTTCTATAGAGGACGTGGTGTTCTTTTTAAGTAAAACAGTAGTTATCAGGCTATAAAATGTTGGCATATTTTGTTATAAAGATCAATAATGTTACATTGCTAAATCATTTAGTTTTGTTTGGAAATGTGAAAGGCTAAAAGGCAGCAAATAAGCTTTTTGCTTTAGTCTTTGCATGTAATGATAATTCCATGATATTATCAAGAATAAATTATGAAGAATATGTGGTTGGAATATGTTTTCAGCATACAGAGAGAGAGAATTTGAACTTGAAAGTGAACTTCCTAGGAATCAGTAGAGAAGATAAGAGTGTAAGGTGAACAAAAAGATGGATCTGATTAAAAAACGCTTGGAAATATTTTGAGCATAGAACAAAAACGGTACTCTGTTCTAGTGAAGACCTGCAACAAGATATTCCTTACTCTGAGTATGTAAGTAGTTTTCCAATAGTTTTTAACACTAGCACTACACACGTAACATAGGGGTTATATATATATAACACATTTATGTAAAACAGAGAAATGGGGCTGAGGGAAGTATATGGATAGCCATATTGAGATTTACTGATGGCACTGATAAAAAAATCAAATTCGTATGTCATATGAGGTCACCATCATCAGTATTATAATGTTTAGTTGGTTACACTTGTTAATTCTGAGCTCTTAGGAGTTCTGGTCATTTTATAACCACAAATCTCAAAGATGAGATTCAGCACCTGGTGAATAATTTGAGGATTTAATCATTTGTGATAAGGGAAATACCTGCTATATCTTTTAATTACTTTCAAATAATTTTATTTTTATCCTTCAGATGCATTTCTGTGTGAGGTGATTATGCGGGATGCTGTAGAAATGTTGTTTTGCTTTGAATGTGTTTGTTTTAAGGGAAAGAGTAGAGTATGCAAATTGTAGTGTTATTGATTGTGCTGTTCAATAGAGAGAATGAAGAAATGTTTCTTCAAGTAAAAGATTACTGCTACCTGTCACTTATTTTTACTCCCCACGGTACACATTAAAGTACAGTAACCTGTCAAAAATGAGCTAAAGTGGGGGTAACCTAGATCTGTTACTTTCTGATACATTATTTTTTTTCTCTTTACTTGCTATCATTCTTTCCTTTTGCAACCTGTTTTCCAACCATATTTCTTTTACATCTTCCTCCCCCTTCATCTTGAAGTCAATCTCTTACATTCTCCTTTACCCAATCCTCTTATTCTTGCTGTTTGAGTTTGCATAAGAGAGTTGGGCTTGGTTTTCATAAATATTGAGCAGAGAAACATTTCACCAGAAAAGACGAATTGATGAAGTTCAGGTTTTGTCTTTTTTTCTTAAATGTCCATGTAGCAAAGTAGGAAGAAATTTTTTAACCTTCTTTTCTTCTCTGAAATCTGCTGTGGATTTCAGTCAGCTTGTGCAGAACCAGTTTGTGATGTGAATTTTTCCAGGGCACCTGGATTTGAGCTGCCCTGCAGTGCCAAATGTCTTTCCACTGCACTGCTGGTGGAGAGCTTCCAGCACCCAGCTAGCCCTGCTCTGCTTACTGATGGTGCAGATTCCTGAAAATTCAAGTGAAAAACAGAGTCCAGATTTTCTTTTCTGTGCAGTCAGAGGGCTGGCAGCCATAACCAAAGCTGTCAACATTTCATTTTTGTAATCCTTCTAGTTTTTGAAAAAATTATTTGGTTTGGAATTTGGGGGCTTTTCAATAAAACAACAATTTCAAGGTTTAGTCAGATTCATGCTTAGCTCACCTTGGAGTCCCAGTTATGTTTCCTGAAGACATATTCTGCCTGCCTGCGGATGTTTCCTTATCTTAACAATGATATTTCTGTTTCCAATTTCTGCCATTTATACAGCTGTAGTACCATGGAACACAGACTCTGTATTGTTTTCACAATTGCAGTGTCAAAATAAAGCTAGAAGCTAGATTTTTTTTTTTTTTTCAGAAATTCAGAGCCATAAATTATTTCTTCCTTTGATAAAAAGGCAAAAAGTAACTACCAAGAGTATAACAGTGAGTATAAAATCAAAGTGATGAAAAAATGTACTAGTAATTAAAGAAAGGTATGAAAAAAAATTTAGAAGTTCCTCGTACAGGAAAAGAAATATCATCCCACTATTCCATGCATTGCCCTATTTTTACATCATCTTAGAAAGTACCTACACTGAAGCAATTTTAGTACTTGTCTCTGAATAGATCATCACTTTGGATGGAGAATTCTTCACCTGAATTAAATGAGGTGAAGAATGAATTTTCCCCTTAATTAAGTTAGATTCTCTGGTATATATGTGATGATGTTTTTCAGTGAAGTACAGGGTTTTTTTCTGTGCTTCACAGAGAGCCGAGAGATGGCAAACCTCTTTTTGTTTATCTGGTTGAGGATCTAACCACCATCCTTCCATCATTTTACTCTTTGATAAAGTATGAAAGCTTCCACTTTTGTTCACTTAATAACATTTCAGGCATTTCTGTGCCTCCTTATTTCAGAAATAAATTCTTTAATACTGAGAATTTCTTTTTAATCCTTTATTGCAAAAAGCATTTTCCCAAAAGGAGATTTTGTATTATTCTTTCTTTGTCCATAGAATAGAGTACTGTAAAACTATAAACCTATTACAGGAAGCTAAAACCATTTTGGACAGTTTTTCTTACACACTACTGTTAAGCTGTGTGCTATTTCATTACAATACTTATATGAATTTATAATTTAGCTCTACCATTTAAAATTATTGATTAGAATGTAATTGTTCTTTAAGTACAGGATAAAAAATTGAGTTTGAATCTTAGTTTTGCTTTCAAATTTGCCAAACTCTTAACTTCGTTTTTCTCCAGATTATTTAGCTATGCAAAGAGAGTTATACTGAGTGTCCCCATGTAGAGTAGGGTGGCTGAAGCATATTGTTACAGCCAAAGTGAAGTTTAAAAGTCACACAATTTTTGCTGCAAATTCTACTGAATGATTATTTAATTAATTATTTTTAAACTTTATTAGTTGGCCTGTTAAAATATGCTGTCTGTCCTATAAACCTGCCCTATTAAATTTTGAAAATTATTTGGAACTCAACAGAGTTTCCTCTTAAGGAGTAACAAAAATCTTGGTGAATACATTTGAAAGCTCCATTCTATATATTTCCAAAAGCACTGTTTAGAAAGGATTTGGGGACTTATTTTCTTGTCTTTTTTTTCACTCTTATTCTGTTGTCGTCCTGTGGAGCAGTACCTGTGAGAAAAGTGGTTGTGGCTAATAACATTCCCAGTCTTGTTATTGCATTGTGAGCTGAAATATGAAGGAGCTTAAAGAAGTCAGTATCCAATACAAGAAGAGAAATGGTTTTCAGAACAGAGAATTTTGGAGTTGGGCTCATGAGACCGTGTTTTGCAGAGAAGTGAGCCATTTTATTTTCCCAGTTTGGGTTAAAGAAAAAGCATGATATTTGGCAAATCTGAAAAACTTGTTTAATTTATAAAGGTATTTACATGTTTTTCTGAAAAAAATAATTTTGCAATGAGGTTTCTGACTGTAAAATAGTATATTTTTATTTATTTTGTAAGCCAGAGATTAACTCCCTGTTTAAAAAAAAAATCTCCTATTGGAGATGTGGGTCTAAATTATACTTTTAAATCTTATTGGCCAGAAAAGGAGATTTTACAGCAATTGTGCATAGTTTTCAAGGTCCTGTAAATTAGTTTTTCAGGATTGCAGTATTGGATTTTGTCCTGATATTTGCATTATCCACAAAGCATGTATTACCGTTCCCCATTTATTTAAATGGTGACTGTGTTTAAAAGATACTGTTCTGATGGAGACTAAATGGAATGTGTTTTATTAATCTGGGACTGCCTTATTCTCTGACTATGTTTATGCATTCAGCAGAGGTTATTGATTCACATAGCAATAGGAACCCTTGAAATGCCAGGTACCTGCTGGGATCAGCTCTCTTTCTGACAAAAGACTGCTAAAGCACAAGCCAGGGTGCAAAGTTTGGAGAGCTACAGAAAATACTTTTGATTCTGAGAATCTTTTTCATCAATAATTCAATTAAATTATGTAGAAAATATAACATCTTTGTATATTCAGCTTCCTTTGACCATAACACTTCTAGAAAATTTTAAAAAAAATAAATAAGCCTGAACCAAGACAACCAGCAAACCTCTGCATTTAATAGGGTTTTGATAAGATTATACCAAGCATCATAAAATTAAAACATTCCCAAATGGAATTTGCTCTTGAACTATGGAGCATTACCTTGCATGCTCAGTAAAATATACATTTTTAAAGGAATCAAAATCTTTATTCTGTCCATGAAGTTCTGTGATTCCATAGAACAAGATTAAAAAAGCAGGCAGCTGCTCAGCAGGATTTTTTTATCATTGTTCAGTGTATGCTTTCCTTTGTCTTCTCTTCAGCTCAGAAGAGAGAATTATTCACTTCTTTGTATCACCCAAATATATAAGTACTTCAAAGACCCTAATTAATGTCTTTTACTAACTTATCTATGACGCGAGGAGTGCCGTCATCATTATTTAGCACATCAACAGCACAAAAAAATTAGGATGAATGTAGCTGTTAACATGTTATAATTTTGTGAGTCCACCAAAGAAGGGATCCTGTGCATCTTCCGTACATCTACAACCACCTGGGTCTACTATGCATGGGACAAAATAATTATTTATCTAAGATCTATTTTTTGAACAAGTAGTGTCTGAGCATGTAATTAGCTATTCCTATAATTGTAAGCAAAAGACCAACTTAAATTTTATCTCTTTCAATATTTTTGTGCCTATAGTTTGCAATAGTAGTCCTTATTCTTTGGTTTTTTTGTTCCACTGTTGATACTTATTATAGGATTTTATATGTATTTATTCAGGTGCCAACCATATAGGCACTAGAACTGATTTTTTTTTGTTTTCTTTCCCTTAGGCATTTCCTGGAAATACTAACTCTGACAGTGTGGTCCGGCATGATTTACAACATCCAGTTATTGCTCGCTATGTAAGGATAGTTCCTTTGGACTGGAATGGAGAGGGCCAAATTGGGTTAAGAATTGAAGTCTACGGTTGCTCCTACTGTAAGTTTTTCCATGATGATCTTTTTTTTTCTTCTCCCCTAAATAAAAATTTGCTTTGAATTTTGGATTAAATCCAGATGTCAAAGACTTTTACCTTAGTTCCAGGATTGCTAGTTGTGTTGTCCAGGGCTTCACGAAATATTTGTTGGAACTTTAATTCTGAGTTGATTGTTTTTTCTTCTCTGGAAGGTGCAACAATGGAATTTGCAATAGTACTTTGAAGTTTTCACCTTTTCATCTTCATGGTTTCTGTTGTAGAGGGCTTTGGCTATTGTATCAGCTTGATTGGGATGTTTGAGGAAGAGATCATATTCAAACAAATGTCATGTTAGGTCTTGAGAGATAAAATGGAAACAGGACATAATTTATTGACTGGTACAAGAGATAAAATTAAAGCAAAAAATAAGAATATCAGAATAACTCATTTTCTAAATATCTGACACATTTTTCTGAGATATTTCATTGAGTATTGAATGTGACTTCAGAATTTCTTCTGAAATCCAAATGAGCAATGGTACAAGTGCTTCTGTAGTTAAGAGCAGAACTGATAATGCTTTAAGAAATTAGTTTCTAATACCCTTCCTTCAATTCAATCTAGCCAGTGCTTCAGTCTGCAAACCTGCAAAATTGAGTTTATGATATCCTATTTCCATGTACTTTTTAGGCAGTGTCCTGGATTTGTTGGTATTTCAGCTGGAATATGTTATTTGAGATTTGTCTTTTAATAACCAGACTTTAGAATATAGTGAGGAAGACTCATCATCGACTTCATTGGTGATAAGTGGTGACATAAGACCTATTGGAGCTCTTTGGCATTCTGACTAGCAAAAATATCTGTGATTTCAGTAGGGTTTTTTTTTATTTGATTAGATATTCAAAAGACTCCATACTTTCATTCAGCACCAATAGAACCATGAAGAATAGAGTTTTGATATTTTTTTTCTTATTTCCAAACAATGAATGTTTTAAAACTGTATGTTGAATCACAGAGAACTTCCCCAAAGCTGCAGGAACTTAGTTGAGACATCAAATCACACTTGCTGTGGTGTTGGTGCCGCTGTACCGGGGGTACACATGGTTGTTAGAAATACTTGCAAAAATGTAAGAGCAGGACCTATTACAATAAGATGAAGCGTAATAGTTTTAAATTAATAGGGGGTCAATTTAGATTAGATATAAAGAAGACAATTATTAAAATGAAGGTGCTACAACACTGTAACAATTTACCCACAGAAGTGGTGGATGCTCCATCCCTGGAAACATTTAAACTCAGCATGACTGGGGCTTTGAGAAACTTGATGTAGTTGGAGACGTCTCGGATTGTTGCAGAGGGATTGAACTAGATGGCCTTTAAAAGTCCCTTCCAACCCAAACCATTCCATATTTCTGTGTCTGTTGCCTGAGGAACTGTAGGTTACACTAAAGTTAATTCTTGCTCAAAGAGAATTGAGCTTCTGAAGTTTTAGGTACAACTCTGATTTTTCAGTACATGGCTCTTAATAAACAAGTGTTTACCATCATATTGCTAGAAAGTTTTACGTGCTGTTTTAATTTTCTTGCATAATGAATACTTACTTCTAAGTATACCTCCTTGCTTGAACATCAAATGCAAATTCAAGGGTTTGATACAAGAAACCAACATCTAGTTTACTGTCAAATATAACTCTCTTTAGCAGAATAAAATGTAGCAGAATCAAACACTAAACAATGAGATATTTGCTGCAGTATTTACACATAAAAATGATATGTTTTGATGAAATGAATAGATAAAATGCTGTAGGTATATAACAAGATACTTCTAGAAGCTTAAAGTAAATGTGAGAAAAATTAAAATACAGCCTGCTGACAAAATTCTTTTTGCCAAGGACACGATGTATGGAACCATAAAATACTGATAAAATGTGTCTTCGTAGAAGAACTAAGATGGCCCAACATAATTTCATAATTTTACTGAGAGTGTATTACTGGTCTGTTTGTATTAGAAATTATTTCAGCAATCATTGGAGATTTTTTAATGTAAGATTAAAAATAATGTGTTCTGGTTTTATGTGTAAAGGGACTTTTCTTTCAGCAACTCTGCTACAATGCAATATGGTTTTTACATGCGGGAATTGGGCTGCTCCCAAAATGGTATCAGTAGAGAGCAGCAGAGCAGCTGAGAAGAAAAACTAAAAAATCACTGTTTAGAAAGAGAGGAAGGCAGCCCTTTGGTATCAAGACTGTAACCAGTGAGTACTGTTTACAAATTCCCAGCTTGTCTTCAAATGAATCATTTGGAGCCAGGTGTAAATGCTGCACCTTTCCATGTAGATGTGTCCTTTGGCAGAGGCCAAGTTTTTAACCTTATGATTAGAAGTGCATATATTTGCATATAAATAAAAGCATTGCCATTAACCAATGTGATTTGCAGATTAATCCTGCTGTCATTTAAGGAAGTAACCATTTAGATAATCACCAATTTTAGAAGCCTGATTAAAAGGCAGGCTTCTAGTCAAATCTGCCCCAATTTTTGGAACTATTACCTAAATAAAAGACTGTCCAATATATCACAATTCTAATTTTTCTTTTAGTTAATTAAGTAATGTATTCTTTCATTTAGATATCTTCAGATACAAAAATCAGATTTTCTCACATTGCATACAAGGTTTAATTGGGAAGCCGTGCACAGTGACTGTAAAAACTCATTCCTTGCACATTGCTGCAACCTGGTCATTAGCCTTTAAGAAAAATGCCTCCTCATATTGAACTGCTTATTCAAACATCAGACCACTAATTGGAATATTTCTGGTCCCTATTTTGTTTGTATATGTATTAAGATACACATTTAACTGTTTTGTACAAGAGGTGAAATCCATGTCCTTCCTTGCCCAGCAAAATCAAGTTTAAAAAGAGATGTGTTTTCCAGGAGAGCAATTAGACTTCACATCTGTACCCTGAAGAAGCTAATAGCATTACCAAATCTTCTTCTTTTAGTTTTGGTTTGCTTAAAGTTTAAAATATGTTCTGTCTTTTAAATTTCACCTCTGTATTTTGTGTAGATGAGATCTGTGGGGTTGTCTTCAAACAGAAGAATTCACAGAAGTCCCTGAAAAAGAATTAGAATCTTACTCAACAACAAGGTTCAGAATGAAATTTGTTGTTTCTTTTTCTATAGTAGAAAACTGGCTATATCTTAAAAAAAAAAAAAAATTAAACTTGAGTAAAGAATTTGCTTAATGGCTAAATTAATGGATAAATTGCATGAGCAAAATAAACTTGAAAAATCACAATAGACTACTACATAACATAAAAAACACTTTTTGGCCAATGGGACTTTTAGCTTTTATTTTAAAATCATGAATTTCATAAACCATAAAGGGGAAAAGGGTCTTTACACTTGAAGTAACATAATAAATCTAAAAGAAAAAAAAAAAGAAAGCTATATAACCAAACTCAAAATATCCACTGAAATCAGTTAAATAAAAACTGATGGCCAAATTTTATTCATGCTCCTTTGGAGAAAGAGAGCAATGGCACATGACATGGATCTTTCACCATGTTCACTTTTATGAATTTTTGAGATAGGCAGCAAAGATATGGCATCTGGAGGGCATGAAAACTACAATATAGTACTTTTACTACTGATTCATGAAGATCATAACAAGCTCCTGCAGGATCATTGCCATATGAATAGTCCCCTTAATCTCCATCCTGTGGCAGATGAATGCCTACAAAAAAAGGGCAATAAGCATATGGTTGCATAGGCTTTGTCTATGCTTTTCAAGGTAACTGTGAGAGGCCTTCTGGGTCATGAAATCTATGAGTGGAAAACATGATACCTTTAGTCATAGAGGAGTTTTACAATGGCTGTGCTGATTTTCTGGATCTACACTGTATGTTTGTATCTTTTTATGTAATTGCACATCTGATGGTAAGAATTTTCAAATTCCAGATGCCTCACTTCTGAATTGTAGGATATACTTGAAAAAAACAAACACCTGGAGATGGCAGAAAGCCACACAAATATTCAATATACTCAAGGCAAATAGGTGGCAGGGGCAATTATAAAGCTCCATAAATGGCTGCAAGCCAAGCTACTTACATTCACTGACCAGCCCTATTTGCTAATACTTAGGAAGCTGTGGGACTGAACAAATGTCACGTGACCTGTATTTGCAAATCTGTTATTTTTCCGACATTAGCTCTACTACATGTACTGCTATGTCAAATGTTACTGTTCCAGTTTTCTGATTGGTGACTTCTTTTTTTTGCTGTTTTTTTAGACAGGGAGGGAAAAGAAGGAAAAAATAGTAACCAAAATCTTGGGGCTATTCATGAAATAATGTGTATTTTTATAGTGAGCATTTACTCTACAAATAGTAAAGTGAACAAAATTTTGGTCATGGAATCACATTACAAGAACTAAAATCAGATTTTGGAGGTGCTTTTAAAGGGTGAGCCTAATGAATGTTTGCAAGACTGATTAAGAAGTATTGAAGTGGTGAATCCTGAGGGCTGAACAGATCTTTTTGTTGTAACTAATCTTGTTTGCCCACAGTGACTTTGAGTTAAAACACTGTTTCCTTTGACAGTTATTCCTGCATTCTACTATACGTAGCTGAATTTAGTTACTTGAAATCTGCTTAGCTTGGTTTCATGCTATAGGCACTAACTATCCATGTCTCGCTCGCTGTCTCCCATGGTTGCCATACACATTTAAAAGAGAAACTTCCATATTGTCCAGAATAATCTGTTGCATCCAAATAATAAAATGACTGTTTAAGGTAAATGAGAAAGCTGCTTTATTTCCCTTTTGTTAAATCTTGTCAAGTTTCACTTGTCCATATTCAAAGGTATACTCTGGACATTTTGTTTCACCAGCATGTGGCATAAAAAAGAAAGGATGATCCAAAGTCCCTTGAAGTGTCATTATTCCTATTGAAATACCTTGTGGTAAATAAAATAGATAGTAACATGCATTGATAAATGTTTGCACATATATTTCTGCTCTTAGACTTTTGGCACATGTGTGAAAATATGCCGAAAGCTTGAAGGTACTTATGGAGTCCAGTAATCTGCATAAGATTTCCTAGCTCTTCTTATGATATTTTATTACTTACAATAAATGTGCCATTAAGTTTTCTGGTCAGACTTTTCTGTCCACCTAAGTGATGAAACTTCGTAAAAATATTAGCTGTGAGAAAGGAAGAATAATTTTGAAATGTTCATTTTGTGGAATCATGTAATATTTCTAGAAACCTACTAACTTGCTGTAAGTGACAGTTCTTTGAATATACAGGGATTGTAATGTGGGGGAAAAAGCAGAACTAAAAGAATCATTAAGCGGAGGCTGCTGTGAGGTACAAAAGCTTTCTTGCGTCAGTGGTTTGAACAGGAAAGAGTTCTGCTAAGCATCCAGCTGTTTTTCCTCTCTTCTCTTAAATTTTAGTGTTTCTGTCCTGGGAACTTCTATACCTATCTAGGTCTATGTGTTTGATTTTTAGCCTTCATCTTCACAACTCATCAGTGGCAAACATAGCTTGATATTCTCCTTCTGACATTAAAGGTGCATGGATGAGTACTAATATCTAAACTATGGAGAGTGAGGGAAAAGAATTGTGAACTTTCTCTTTGCAAACTTTTAAAGATATGTTTGAATTTGTGCTCTGTTGGTAAGTTGACTTCCTTGTTAGTGTATTTTTTTCTACCTTTTTGTCAGACAAAAGATTTGGGTTTTTGTTAAGGTCATGAAAATGGACATGTTTTATCCTCCAGATAGTCTTAGGTCATGTTAGTCATTTAACAGTAGAGTTTTGTATTTTATGACAAAAAAATACCCTCTTTCTTTATGAGTATTCTGAGTACAGATTGTTCTTCTCTATGACCTCTCCAGGAAAGAACAGTTGTGATTGTTCCTATATACATGTTCATATATTTTAGCATGAAAAATAAGTGAGAACAGACTTCAGTCCATTTATTACCTTCAGTTGTTATCATTGACAAACATAGGCTTCTTTTGGTAGTAGATATCACTTAAATTTTAAAATAATAATAAAAAAACTTGCATTTTGCTGTTTGGGTTTTTTTTAGTGCATTAAGTAATAAACTTCTAAAATCAGAACATTCAGGCTGAAACAGAAAAAAATTATTTCCAAATACCTTTTTGTTTAATTTTAACTTTTTTTTTTCTAAATCAAATATTTCAGAAAGATTTGTCCCAAAAGGAATTTGTAGTAAAAAATGTTATGTTTTACTCTTCATCTTTTTGTTAATATGCTTTTTTTCCTCTCTCAACTTTCTGCATCTGGTAAAAAAATGAAAAATCTGTTATTTTCCACTTGTAATGAGGTTACTGGCAGATATTCTCAAGCACCACAGTTTTGAGAAGTGCAACAACCGTGTGTATTCTTTACAGGTTCGTTTGTTAGCTGGCAATGAAAATATAATCAGTGTGTTGGTTTCAGCTGTGGCAGAGCTAATTTTCTTCACAGTGGCTGGTGTGGAGCTGTGTTTTGGATTTGTGCTGAACGCAGGGTTGATAATACAGAGATGTTTTGGTTGTTGCTGAGCAGGGCCTGCACAGAGCCAAGGCCTTTTCTGTTTCTTGTACAGCCACATTGTTGAGAAAGTTGATGCTGCATGGAAGGCTGGGAGGAGACACAGCCAGGACAGGTGACCCAAACTGACCAAAGGGACATTCCAGACCATATGGCATCTTGTTCAGTATATAAAATGGGGAGAAGAAACAAAAGGAGGGGGATATCTGAGGTGGTGGTGTTTGTCCTCCCAAGTAACCATCACACATGATGAAGCCCTGCTCTCCTCTAGAGGGCTGAACTCCTGCCTGCCCATGGGAAGAGGTTATTAAATTTTTTGTTTTGCTCTGCCTGTGTGGGTGGTTTTTCTTTCTTTATTGAACTATCTTTATCTCAACTCATGAGTTTTCTACCTTTTACTCAGCCACTATTTTCCCCAGTTCTGCTGGTCGGGGGAGTGAGTGAGCGGCTGTATGGGGCTCAGTTACTGGCTAGGGTTAAACCATGACGATCAGGCAGAGAAAAACAAGTATATTTTGTATGAATACATGACCCACCAGCTTGTTCAGTCATATTCCTACAGAGTTTTCAATTACACTTGAATATTTTTTTAAGCATTCATTTCCTTTAGAAGGATGTAAGCAGCTGGCTTGTTTGAAAAGATTATTTTAATTTTTCTTTGCTGTGGAATGAAGGAAAACTTTTCCCTAGTATATAAACAGAATTTATGGCCAAATTTGATAAATCTTGCAGGGTCTGATGAATTTTTTTTTAAAGTCAGATCTGACTGTTGTATACAAAAGCAGACTAATGTTTTCTAATCAGTTTTCCAGCAACTGCCCACACACACCATAGAAGGGATCTTCCATACAGTGGTCTATAACCAGTTAATAGGAAGATGGAGATTTAAAACATATCCTTCAATAAGCATCTGAAAACATCAGAATCTGGAGCAGAGCTAGAGTGTTCTTTTTCACAAAGTAAGAATGGTAGCAGTTAGGTAACTACAGTCAAAAACTTCAGTCTAATCACACTAGTCCTGCCTTTAATCTTTTTTTGCCTGAATGAAGGCTCATGATGGCTATGCCCAGCATTATTTTCTTGCTTTCCTGTAAGTGGTGATTGATCCATTTGTCCATGGTGACTTATTCACCAGAGAAATTAGGTAGGATTTTTTTTTTCTCATGAAACAAAAAAATTCAGCAGATTTCAAACTATAAGTCTTAATTCTATGCCATTGATTTGGAGCCTGAAGAGCCTCCCTGGTATTTGTTTTCTTGAATGTCTGAAATAAAATATATTAAGGATGAAGTTACTTCCAGACTCAGTTCAATTTATTCTGCTTTTTCGCAGAAGTCTGGGTGAAGATGATGCATTTTGGTTTTTTTATTTTAGGCATGGCAAGTGGAGTCTTACTGTGAATAAATTCTTGTTTCCTCTCTGCCAAAGGTTTGTGTTCTCTGATTAGAAAGTGCACATATCAAAGAGTCAATATTACTGACAGGAAAAAACAAATTTAACTCTTCATAGTAATGCTTTATAAGGTTAAAATGAGCCTTGGTGTTTTCATGTAGTATATCTCTATACACAGTTAAGTTTCTAGGCATAGTCTTGTTTCACAGTTGGACTCTCACCTTTGTGAGCATACCTTTGGAGAGTTAGGTCACTGTGATGCCGGATTCTCCCTGAATCCTCTAAAAGAAGGGAAAAGTTCAGCTTTTTCAATTTCATAAAGGTGACATTGTATGGCCCTTCTCTAGTGGCCAGTACGGGTCCCCTCACCTTTCAATCACTGCTGCTAATGCCCTTCAGAAGAGCAAAGGAGTACAGCTGGAAGGGACCTACAATAGTCCAATTGACCAAGTCAGGGTTGACCAAAACTTAAAGTATAGTATTAAGACATTATTCAAACACCTCTTAGACAGTGTCACTCTGTTAATTGCCCTTGCCAGACTGCAGGGGATGCTTTTAAAACTAAACTGAAGAACACATTGTCCTGCTTCTGGCTGCACATGCACATTGTGTTAATGCTTGTGAGCATCATCTCTGAAACAGAGTCAGAAAAGTAAAATGAAATCCTGTTTCCAGTTGTAACCTTTGTGGTTTATGTCTTTCAGAGACCACTGGCATTTCAGACAAATATTAGCATTGTTATTCGACTCATGGTGAGCACAGGGAATGGAATAGAATGGAATAGAACAGAAGAGAATAGAACAGAATAGAGCATAAAGGAACACAGCTCAACAGTTGTTTTGTTATGTCCAGAGTTCTGCATGAGAAGCTACGAGCCTGGTCTGAGGGCTCCACTCTGGAGAGCAGCTCCCTGCAGTGCAGGTGGCAGGGCCATCCAGCAGACAGGACCAGTGTCATCACAGCTCTTGGATGAGACCAGAGCTTTCAGTTTATCCTATGTGTTTCTCATACTGCTTCTGTTGGTGCACAAACATTTTAGACGTGCTCTTAAATTCTTAGTCCTCCCTGCAGCATAAATTTCCCAGCAGCACTTCCACCCTGAGAGAGTGCCTTGCCAACCCTTGCTTTACCTTCAACTTTCCTGATGGTATCCCCATCCAAAGAAGGAACATTTTCCTTTCTGTCCGGCCTCTCCTGCAGCTGCAACTAACTGGAGAATGAGATAAAGCTACCTGAGGTGTCCTGCTGACATCTATCCAGTCCAATAATTCTCTTTTGCTAAAAGTCCATAAGAAAATAAACAGTCAAACAAACTTTTGTGCGTATTTCTTGTACCAGTGAATTATACTAAAATAAACAAATGTTTGGCTTAACTAAGCAACATCCTAGAGTCAATGGCTTCGCTTATGAGGGTTTCAAATAAGCTTTCTGAGATTGGATTCTTTGTTGCTTTTCTTTTAGTCTAAGTATTTCTAAGGCTGTCACAAGAAGTTATTAATTCACAATGTCAGAGGAAGTGTTCCATGCAATGTGTATGGAAAAATGTTTTATCAATTCACATGTAGCCCTTTTTATTAGAAGATTTGGCACGATATTTTAGGGTCCATGATGCTGGAGCATTTCTGGTTTTCCTCTGACGGTACAGCAAATCAATGGGAAATTTTTCTTTTGAATATAGTTCAGGTTGAAGTACTTTTCTGTTTGGTTTCATCTGGAAATTTAGATGGCTTCCTAAATTGCACTCTGAATAGAAAAGGCTTAGGGAGTTTACTTTCTAAGTACTTGTTTGTACTTGGTGCAGATTGAGGTGAAGGAAGATCCTTTAAACAACAATTGTTGTGATCCTTTAGAAATGCCACTGTCCATCAGAGATGATTAAAGCCTTTATAGTGCCCTCTCTTTTTTATAGTGCATATAATAATAGTAAAATGGATGTAGAAATGTGAGAAAAAAAAATTAGCTGTCTTTTAAAGATTAAGAATTCATGAAGCATTTAGGATGTGACTATCCTTTGGGAATTCATGGTGGAACTGGTTAAATACTGCAAGAAGACTTGAAATGTGTTCATAAGTTTATGCACATCAATTTGAAATTCTGTTTTAACATTTCTCAAATGTTCAGTCGAACAATGTCAAGGTACAAGCTAAAATGGCAACCATAAGCAAAGAGTGAAAATTCGCATTCAAATTTGGGTGTAGTCTTTGTATTTTCATGATGACTTGAATTTTGAGATCCACATTAATTAAAAAGAATATAATGTTATGTTTTATGAACTGTAATCATATATAGGTAGGTATACCTATTTCAGGAACTTAGTCTGACCTGTTTCTTAATAAGCAGCTGTCATTCCTATGCTATCTAGATACTTAGAAAACCAAGCGGTCCACATAAGTACTTAGCAAATCTGTAATTTAAAAATGTATTTTTAAATAATGAAGAAAGCTGTAGAAATTTTGAAAATAATGTAAGTCAACCCAAAAATGAGAAAAAATATTGATTTTTATACCTTCTAATTCTGTATACTCCTCAGATTTTATCAGTCAGAATTTTAAAGTTTCATATGCATTACTGTTAAAAAATAATGAATATTTTAATGATAAGTAATAAATATTAAAAATAATTAATACCTTATGGGACAGGATCTGATCCTACAAATCCTCTAGAAACTTTCTCACATAGCAATGTTTCTATCTTTATGTTTCCACAATGACAAGGTAATTGGAGTTTAATTCTTTCCATTCTTTTTTTTTTTCCCTACTAGACCATATGTGTTTAATTGTCTTGACCATATGCGTTTAATTGTCTTCTTGGTCTTAAATAAATTGAAGAACTTGAGAAACTGGCTTCTAAAGCCACAGCTATGAAAAAAATCCTTGGAGGATCAATAATTTCCTTTCAAAAAAAAAAAAGCCTTACAAATTGATTAGGAAGAACTGCAATTTTTGTACCAAACCTATGTGCAAGGCTGGTGATGCCATGTTTGTAGCACTTTGTTTTGGTAATTAGCTTTGTTTACAGTGAGTCAGACCCAGTTGTTAAGTGTTAATGAATGAGTAAAGAGGAGCAAACTTTCAGTAAACATGTACAGGCCAGAGAAGGTAGTTGCTGATTTTCTTCAAGGTGGGAGGACGTTTTGGTAGCTGTAAAGGATGTTGGCAATAGTGTGATATGAGAAAAGCATGTTGAGCTTCTGTCTTACAGTAAATGGTTTTTAAACTGAGGCACAGTTGTAATAAAGATCTTCAGTACTGTCTTTTTATTGACTGCTGTTCCAGGAGAGTCAAAAGGAACCTAGTAAAGACCATATTTCAGCTGTTTATCATCACAACCTTTCTCTCACTGGCCTGATTTTTTTCTCCCTTCCATTTTTAGTTGTTTTCTCCAAAAGTCTTTGCTATGACTTCTGTCTCATTGCTTTAATTGTGTGTAGTTTCCTTATTCCAGTTCTTCCTTGTCTGATTTTTCATAAGTACAGTGTGAAAAACAAGGGAAAATTCAGGATTTTTTCTGAACTTTGAATGACAGCAGAAATGCACAGTTCTTTTCATACATTTAGATAATGAATTTGTGTCCAGCTTGTTAGTTAAAGCTAATTGTCTGGAAGTCCTCACTTGTGGAAAAATGTTAGAGTGATTTCAGTTGAACTATTTACATAGTCAGCGGTTTTGTACCTCAGTGTTATTTACATTCTTTCTATAATATGGATATGAGACAGTGGATAATTTTTGGAAATGTCATGGAGTTATGATAAATTTCAAACTGAATTGGCAGAATTTCACCCCATTCAAAACTCAACAAAGGACTTACATAAATTTAGGAATAAGATTATTTGTAGCAGCTTCCTGGGGAGGTTTTTGTCATTGTTAGTTCTAATGTAATTAATCACAAGTATAATTGTATACAGCATTGGTTTTGGAGGAAAACTGGCAGGATAATTGCCCAGGCACTGAGTATGCCACTGTAAGCCTAAGCTGCATCATAGCAGCAATCACCCAATTTGAAAACTGAAAGAAGGTAGCACTGTGTCTTACACACTGCTGAAAATTTCCACTAATTCGAAGTAAATTTTGAAGGTAGCAAAAGGGAAAGAAGTCTGTTAGAAGATTTTCCACTGCACACTTTTAGTAAGACCTGGTGGCATCTCACTAAAGGCTTTCTGTCAGTGATGATAAAATGCTTACACCAGTTTCATGCATTATGTGCCGACAAGACTTCAAATCAAACACAACTCTAAGTTATGTGGCAATTCTACCGAAAACCTTTACTTTTGCGTTATTCCACCTTAATTCGGAGCCTAGGTTTGACGAGTGTGTCTTAGGATAGCTGCAGACATAGTGAATGAAATCTCTCTTTGTAGCACTGTATTTTCCACAGATGAAGTAGGGGAATATGAAGGATTGATCTTCTGCCATAATGCAGACATTAAATACTTGTTGTGAATAAACCAACTTCTTCCTTTTATTAAATCCAGCTGTGGAGAGGAACTTTATCAAGCTAGACAAGCACATACCCCCGGGTTATTTCACCCAAGAGAGATCTCAAATATATTTTCCATGTATTTTGAGTTTTATTTATACTAGTAAATGGATAAAGCAAGTATAATTCTTTTATTTGGGTGTGCAAGTTTCTGTTTTTCTAATAGAATCCTTAGTTTGAGCTGAAGGAAAAATATTTTGAACAATTCAAATCCCATTGAATCTTGGAAAAGCACCTCTCCAAAATTAGGACAGGCTGAAAGTTGTTTTCCTTTCTTAATGACTTCTGATAATTTGTAAAAGCTTACTGCTCGGCTGTGGGAGAGAGATCAACCAATTTAATACCCATTTTTTTAACTTGTTTTACTTTCTTGCATCTTAAAAGTTGAAAATATTTACCATGACTGAGTTTCATTTGTAAAAGAATGAAAATAAAATGCCTTAACAGTTAATAATCTTTTTCTGTACAATAAGGAAATTTCTTGTCTAGTTGTCACAAATTTTACAAACAGCTTTTAAAACAATTTCTTTGGATTTTCTACATTTATCTATTGACAGTTTTAAGCCAAAGAATCAGCAAATCATCAGGTTCTGCTGAAAAACATTCTGCTGCAAAATTTTCATCCACCCATACTAAATCAAATAATAACAAAATACTTATAAATTTGTGTCAGTTTCTTTCAAAGATATTCTCCTTGTTCTTACTGAGGTGCCATTTCCCTTGACTTTAGGAGAACAATAGTAAAACTGTAGTTGATAGCTTAACAAAAATGTAGCATTTAAAATCACAAACAAAATTACTTAGGACATTTGCAGAAAATTGAAATAGTTCAATTTTTTTACAGCTTTATACATGTTTTCTCCTTGCAGAGCTTAAGAGTAGAGCTTATACAATTCAGCTGTTTAAGAATGTTGGAATAGAATGTATCTTCTTTTTGTATCTGCTGTTTCAAAGGGTATCAATCAGTTTCTCTCAGCTTCCTGGCATTACTTTTTTCTCCACTCAAGTTTTCTGAACTCAAGAATTACTCGTCCATGCAATCAGTGCAATATTATGTGATTGTAAACTACATTGATTCTTAAGAAATTAACACTGGAATTTCTGTTCAGATACTATCAGAGGAAGCTCATGATGAGCCTGCTGTACCTGAGGACTCTTGCTGTTTTTAGAGAACTTTTGTAATATATGTGGACATATAGTGTATACCCAGTTCAGGGACAGAATTATGCAGCCAGTGGGGATAACGCAGCTTCTGGGGGTAAGGCAGAAGTTACAGGCAGAGAAGATGAATGCATGGGTTTAAAATAAATGTTGTTCTTTATTTCTTCCTTTTTTCTCTAGCATCCACATTAAATCCTGAGTTCTAAAAAGAATAGTGATGTGAGTCCTTCATGATCTTGTCCATCATGTAGTCCCAGCTTCTGATCTCTCTCTTCAGATCCATTGATTTTCAGTCTCTAGCTCCTTCTCTTTGTCAGACATGATATTCATTCAGTGTACTGGTTTTCTGCTTAAATTTATTTCAGCCTCTTTCCTTTCAAGATTTTTCATACTTTTGTGAACAACTTCATAGTACAAAGTGACCTGGACTTCTGTTGTCTTCAAAGATTTAAAGTGTACGCTTTTCCCAAAGTTTCTGATTTTAACAGTAAATCAGCTTTGTTTAGATGTTGATTCATATATTATATATCTCTAATAACCACTTTACTCAACATTATATTGAATTTCATAAGAAAAAAAGTCACTATTAAAGTTTTGGAATCTTATATCTCAAATTCTGGATTTATATGTTTAATTTCTTCAAACCTTAAAAATTTAATTAGACTTTTTATAGATAAAAAAGCAATAAAACTGACATTAATATCCATTATTCATTTTTGAGTGTTAACATTGCAAATCTTAGGGGTTTTTTTCCTCATGATGGATAAGAGATGAGGCAGAGAAAGAAACTGGCATTTTCTGAGGAAAGAACATTTTGATATTAAGCTTCACAGAAAAACAAGTTATGACCATTTACTTTGAGGACAGTATACTAATTTGGAAAGAAAACAAAGTTTATTCAATTTTGAACATTTACAACAGTGTATTATCTCCTTTTAAAAAATAGTGACCAGCTTTTGTAACTACTTGTTCGTTCAGGATGCGCTTGACACCACACCAAACCCCCTCAAATGCCTCTTTCGGGCATTTGCAATCCAAAAAAAACAACTTTGCCCAAATGCTTCAAGCAGAATATGCTGAGTAGGACATTTTAGTCTGCCACTTGAAGACTACAACTTAGGTCTTGTGAAAGAAAAAAAAAAAAAAAGGAAATGAGGTCATGACCCCCGAATAAACACACTATCAGAAATAAAGCAAAGGAATCAGCAAAGTCATAGCAGCAAGAGGCTTGAATCAATCTGGTATTTCGTCAATAAAACATAATCTAGAATGACACATAAGGAAAAATGTGTTTTACTCACTTAGTGCTTGAAAGCTTAAAATGTGTGATAATGTCATTACGAAAACATACTAACAATTAGTGCATGTTATATTGAAACCATATAAACCTGTGTAGCTACAAGCTTAAAATAAACAGAAGAAAACCAAGCTGGCAATTTGTTGTTTAATCTCAAAACTGGATTTTCAATTCACCATATTCCAGTACATGCTTTTGTTTCTCAAACAGCATGACATAAAATGCTTCCCAGAAGTACATTAGCACTGGTAGTATGGGTATCCATGGACGAACTGAGAGAGGGCTGGGTTGTCATGACGGTGTCCAGCCCTCAGTTCTGTAAAGTTTCTAGGGCTGGAAATAGTCAAGCTTTGATTCATTCTTTGCTAGTGTGTGAGAGAGACAAGTGGACCTTTCAATTCTTGGCTATCCTTATTTGTTGGCTTCATGTCTTTCACAGGAATAGGGACATTAGAGTATTTCTACACCCCATTTATTTCACTGAAATAAGCATGGAATACTTATTATAACTCTCTTCCAAACCTCCTGAATGTGAAGGAGGAGTATTTTGTATTTTTTTTTTTTTTGATGTCTAGGCCTTCCCTTCCAGCATGAAGCATACCAAGATCTAATCTTCCTGTATCGTTATACGTTGCGAACAATAATGCTGCTATCTTTACATGCCTAATCTTAAATTTCTTAGTCTGTTTTTTCTAGATTTAAAAGAAAAAATAGTTTTTTCAAAGTTCTCTGTGTTTATAAACTTTACTGTAAGTATTGCACGTAGCTTGTTTTAAACGCTTTGCATAGTTAATGTGTGCCATTTCACACAGTCACATAAAGATTTATCAGCATTTAAGAATCAATTTTGGGAACATTGCATTGAAAAAGTCTTCCTAAATGTTTTCAGTTTTACAGCATATATAAAAGGAGCAGGATTACTCTGACTCTCTTGATACTTAACTAAAAATAGTTACTCCAGAATGTTGTGATAATTGGACAACATTTGCTTTTTGTTGTCAGATGAATCACAGATTAAAGAATTACCTAGGTTATGGCCTATATATCTTAACAGGACACCCAGATTACTAGAAAAAACCTTTTTTCATGAGGCTTTACTGTAATGACCTGCATTTTTTACCGAGAGGGGAAGTTACTTTGCAAGAGAAACCATCAAAGTAGAAACAATAGTAATACTGATGCAGCTTAAGGTTCAATAAGAATGTTCTAACGCCAGCTGCACATTAACGGCATAAAAGTTTGAGATGTATAACATTGCATTGTGGGGGCACCGTGATTTTTTTCTGCATCTCTCTGAAGTTGCTACATTCTGTGTTTTCTCTAATTCCTTTAAAGCTTTGTATGTGACATTGTCCTGTTTTTCCCATCTCTTTTTTTTTTGTACAAAATTTCATTTACCTAGTTACTTAGGCTGACACCAGCACAGCTTTTCATGTTACTGTGCAAGCCGTTGTGATAGGCTTTGACCATGAACCCAGGAGTGATTGTCACATAGCTGTTAAAATGGGGTCCATTTATTACGTTGTTGCCTGGCTGTCTTGATGTCTGCAGAACAGAAGTGCCAATGCATTAGCAGTACCTTCCACGTATTTGTTCTTCAGAGCCATCAGCTCTTCCTCAAGGAGCCCAAAGGACCAGCTTATCTCCTGCAAGGTTACTGATCTAACATGAGTAAAGCACGAAATAATGAAAATACGTCACATTTTAGAGGTGAAAATAAAACTTAAATATTGAAACTATTGGAAATAAAAATAAGCATATAATAAAACTGCTGGTAGCCTTATAAAAGCTACTGCTAAGTGGTAGAAGTTTAATTCTTAGCCTTCCTAAGGCTTTCTTTACAGAAACCTAACATAAACCAAGTTTAGAGTTAAGTACTGTGCCAATTAAGATTGTGCTGTTAGTACAGCATCACAGTGATCCTAAAATGAAGTAATTAAAACTATACCTTCTTTTTTGAACAATTTGGAGGTTCTGTTTCTTTGTCTCTGACTGTCTCATACAGTTCATTCGGTACTCATATCTGTTAGTTTTTATTTTGGATGAACCATAATTGCATGACACAGAAAGTTAAATTTGGAGCAGCTTTATTCTCTTCTCTGTTTTCTTGCACCTGTGTATCTAATAATATTCCCCATATTTTTCTATATTTATACTCAGGAGCTATGAATTTAATGAACAGAGAGAGTTGTTTAGCATTTCCTAGAAAATCAAAATTCCCATTAACTTGCCCTACATAAAGACAGAGACTAGAATTCGTGATGAAGTTATTTTCTTTCACAGGAGGCATTGTTGGCAGAAATTCAGTAGTGTTTTGGATAAGGTGAAGAATCTTTGGTCCTTTTACATCTATTTATTGCAGTTTGCTTATAATAATAATTAAACATTTACTACGTGACCACAGTGTTCAGCACTTCCCTTGGATGACAGAAATGTTTCAAAGAAACATTACAATTCCTTGGTACTTTTTTTTACTTTTCTAGTCTGATTTTTCAGTGCAATCAGATTTTTAAAGTATTATACTTGTGTTGTAGGTAGATAAACAGAAGCAGCATAAAAATGCCTAATAATGTTCAGAAGAGCAGCATTTAGGCAATTAACCATTGTATTCTCTGAAATACCCAAAGTAGTTTCTAGCATTGCTAGAAAAATATGTTACTAAATCAGATCATGACTCCCATCCTGTACTTTTTTCTTGTCCCCAGGCTGTAGAGAGTAAGTAATTCATCTCTGCCATGGAATAATGAGGCAGAAAAACATTCTGATTCCTCTAGAGGAATTTTCTCAGATTTTGTGTTTATTTTACAAAAATGACTCTGTTTTTCAGAATTGCTTTTTATTGAATATGGCTTTAAGGGAATGTTCTGTTTGCAATTTGGGGTGGGTTTTGGGTTTTTTTGTGGTTATCCTAGAACAGTTTAATTCAATTTCATTTTAACCCTCAGATTTTACAAAACACTCAAATTTTGTAAAATGTAATAATAATTTTCTAATTAGTCACTAAGATGCAGATTCCACTAGACTCAAATGCTATGCTATGCTTAGTTGAAACAGTAGCATAGTTTGTAAATAATATTTATCTAAAACGTGTATGACATTAAGTAGGAAAACATGGTCATTCAAGTATTGTATCCTATACCTTTGCTCTGAACAGATGTATGTGCTTCTTCAGCAGGATCTATGAGCTTCTGATGACTTCTGTTATTTATGTGGCAAAATAAGTTGCATTCTTATTTGAAATGCAAATGTATACTTGCTAACATTTGGTAAAAAGGGCATAGTTCCCCACAGATTTATATATAGAAGGATTATTTTTCACAGAATGAGTGATTATCATTAGATAAGTACATACTTCCATTAGATTTGCATCATGCCCATAAAATACTGGAAAATTGTCTTGAAAGAAACAGAGCTCCCAGGGTCCCTGTGCTTCTGGCATTTAGCAAGGGAGCTGTAAAGAGAAAAGCAAAGGATAGGCAAGTTTCTGTGCTCCCTATTATCACAAAACCCAGACAAATGTCCTCTGTTTTAAAAACATTGTGAAGTTCACCAGGTGCATACATGCACAAAAAATGAACGAGCATTTATAAATTCTTGAAATTTTTCACAAGTAGAAATTAAAGTTTGAGTGTGTTGTCATATTGTTACATATTCCATAGGGAAAAGGAGCTGGTTTTAAAATGTTCCTTTTTTATTTTTATGAATGAAATGTCAAAACATAAAGAAATTCAGATAATATTCAGAGATTTTTTTCTTGGAAACCGTACTAATTCAATTCAACTACATTACATACTAGAAATCATTGGCTTACCATTTATTATGATTGCTCAGAAGGAAAGAGAAATATTTAACAAGTCCAAAAAATAACACATTGCTGTTCAACAGGCATGAGATATTTGGTGTTTACCTTTGTTGTAGGAATAATATTATCCTTCAGCTGTGTGCACTGTATAATCAGAAATCAAAAAAGCCTATTTATACAAAAGATTACCTCTTTTCTAGCAGCTCAGTACCAGCCATATCAGAGGTATGAGATTTATTATGGTATGTCCTTTGGTAATAGCAATATCCACACTCTTAAGATATTTTTTTACTGAAACACCAGTGCAGTCATTTGGAAGCTGTCCAAAAGTAATATGGATTTTACAAAGAAAATGAAACTATATACATCTAATGCAGGAAATCATGTAAGCATGCAATAATTGCACTATTAGCTTGTGTCAGAAAACACTTGTCAGTTTAATCTCTTTATGGCTATGCTGAAACAGAGACACGGAGAACAGCTGGACAGAGAGGGCTTTGTCCCTCTTGTAGAGGAACCTAGGCACACAGTGAACCTATCCTTTGGGAAAAGGCCTTGAGAGGCAGTTTCTGCAGGAACTTGAAAGGAGGCTGTAGCAAGGGGGGCTGGTCTCTTTTCCCAAATAACCAGTGATAGTCTAAGAGGAAATTACCTCAGGGGAGGTTTAGATCAGACATTAGGAGAAATTTATTCACTAAGAATGTTACAGAGCACTGGAACAGGCTGCCCAAGGAAGTGTTTGACCCATCATCCCTTGAGGCATTGAAAAGACCTATAGATGTAGTGATTAAGGACAAGATTTAGTGGTGAAGATGGCAGTGTTAGGTTAATGGCTAAACCCAATGGTCTTAGAGATTATTTCCATCCTAAATGAGTTTATGATGATTCTGTTATTTTAAAAACATAATATTTTTAGAATGCACATGTCTCTTTGCATCCATATGGCAAACACAGACAGAGAAATTTTCTTTCACTGGTACCTGATAATGTTCCCTGGTAACGAAGACTTGCCACCCACCAGGTACAGCATATCTGCAGTCTCTCAACAGTCTGCAAGAGACATGTTCTTCCTCTGGTAGTAGTAATTGAGTGTTTGATATACTTAGTGTACTGTGTTTTGTTTTCATCTATGTTTTCATGGACATTTGTGTTGTGGATTGTCAAATGGTGTGTGGTCATAAAAGCTTGAGAAAGTGACAAGCAGGAAAAAACTATTCTGATGTTCAATTTGTATATATAGTTGAATGTCTCTGATACAAAATATTAGTGTTGGACATTGACTTAAGCAAAGAAAGTCATGCATATAATAAATCAACAAGCTATAAAAAAGATTCATATTCTCAGGCCCCAGGTATTATCCGTTGGAGCCAGAACAACTATCAGCATGTTCTCTAGGGGCTCAAGAGCAAGAGAAAAAAAAGATTTTGGACCATAAGGCTAAAGATGGCATTTATAAACTATAGATTCAGCCAGAAGATGTTGTACTGCGATCAATATATTCAAAGAAGAATATATAAATTATAAGATTTAATCTTGTCTAGTAGCTTAGCGGTGGTGGTAGTTATTTTCATGGGGATAAGGATTTTGGTTGAGTGTAATCTAAACTACACAAAGGAGGAACTTAAAATGAGAAACTGACAAAGGGAAGGTGATTTTCTTTTCAGTATGTTGCAGGATAAATCTCTTTCCATATTTAAATGATAAACTTATTTTCTACTATTTTCTTAAGAATCCTCTGTTGGTCATTCAAAAAGCAGAGAGAAGTCCCACAGTACCCAGACTCTTGCTGAATCATGATAAGAAATGGCACATAAAGACGTGAAAAATACCTCCTCCCATCAGCTTTCCTGAGTATCAATCTATGTCTAAATCCATCCATCCATCCATCCATCCATCCGTGTGTGTATATATACATATATGTATATAAGGTAGAGAGTAGAACAAAATGCACACTTTTTCAATTCCTGGTAGTTATCAGAAACACTGTTTCCTTCTCTTCCAAGGTGAACAGATAATTTTTCTAAAAAAATGTATTTGTGCAGAGGATTTAAAGAAGAAATACTACCTTGTTCATGCATACTTGTGAGCATATATATTAGATGTTCCAGCCTTTTAGTTCATCTGGTAGAAGTTGAAAATTATTTACCTAGGGTATAAATCTGACTGACAGGTAAGTACATGGACTAACTTGTTGAGATTATGCAGTATGAACCACTTCAAATTTGCACTATGAGGCATAATGGAGTAAGAGCCCATCATAGGTCAGAGCCTTAGACTGTCAAGAGCAGGTCTGGAAAGGAAAAAAGAAAAGTGGATTGTATAAGTCATGGTGAAGGCCTTTCACAAGATGGAAGGCTCCCTTCTTGGGAAGAAGAATTCTGCGCTGTTTTATGGCCAGACTTCCAGAAAAGTCTTAAAGTAGCATTAGTTTTCTTGTGTTTATCCTGACTGCTACGCAATTATTTTCTAACCAAGTCTCAGAGAATTAATTTCCACCTAAATATCTATTTTTTATTTTGAATTTTGACTTCAGTCCTCCAAAAAGATAACTATCAGATTGCTAACATCTGATAGCACATGAGGTTTTCTCAGAAGTTAATAGCTGCAATATAAAACTGAAGTTTGGTAGGCAGACTACAGTGGGTAGGCACCCACTCTGGCTTTTTCTGACTTCTCCTTTCTGCAAGAAGAGGAGAAAAATGTAAGGACTGTGAAAACACTCATGTACTGAGACCATGACAGTTTAATGGAATAGAAAAATCTGCAAACACAAGCAAAGCAAAAAGAGGAATTAATTCACTATTTCCCATCAACAAGAAGATGCACAGCCTAGGAAACTGGGCTAGTACACCTAATGATTAGTTGGGAAGACAAATGACATAACCACACATGTCTACCCCTTCCATGTCCTTTCTCTGGGTTGTCATTGCTGAGCATGATGTCATCTGAAATGGAATATCCCTCTGTTTGAGTCAGCTGTCTTGGCTATGTCCCCTCTCCACCCTTTATCCTCCCCCAACCAACTGACATTTGGGAATGGAGAGTATATGGAGACAGACTTAAGTGATAACTGGAAGATTTCAAAGATGTAGGTGCTTCTTTCTGTCTGATTTTTTCCTAGTCTGTTACTGATATTTAGTCTGAACAGATAACCAATGTAGTGTGTAATCTAGTACCAATATGGACTTATCTATCATGCTACTAGGATGGAAAAATGTAAGCAATGTAAGTCAGAATAAATTTATAATGCATTTATTATTTTGCAATCTAATAATATAGCCTATTTTAATAATGAATGTCTTGTTTATCAGTCATCTATTTTTGAACAGGGTTATAGATTAGAATTCTTTTCCCTGCTGTCAGAACAAATTTGTATAACACCACAGAGTACATGCTGGTTTGTGAATCTAGCAGCATCAGAATACTCTCTGAACCTAAATGCAAGTATTCCATTAAGATTTTGTTTTTAATTATTTGAGGAGTCATCAAATTAAATAGATTATTTAATAATGTTATAAAATAAAATATTTCAGCCAAGAGTCATTTCCCTTCCACATTGCAATTGTTCTTAAATATTATTATAGGGTCTCCTGTACATTCATTTCTGAAAAGTACTCAGAGATAATAATCTGTACTATTTTGATACAAAATATTAAAATGCATAAATGGATACAAAGTTTAGCTTTGTAAGGATAGAGAATACTGGGGAGGAGTTAGAGATGGACTTAAATCATCCTTTCACCGTATATTCCATGGTGGCTTTGAAACAAATAAAGATGTGTTCAACAATTTGAGACAGTCAGCTTTGTCTCTGATTGTGGAAGGCCTCACTGGCTTGTATCTCTGATTCTATGGTATACCCTAATGTATATATCAAATTTCCATAGACTGGGTTTGCACAACTCTATGCACCCAGGAGAAACAAAAAAGAAGTGGTGGAACTATGTGTGGGAATAAGTGGGAAAGGAGAAATACACCTCAGAGTCCTGAAATGTGGCTGAAGTCTGGGCGAAATGCTGGAACACAAGGTAATTTACTGTCATTCTTTGGAGCTTTTCTGGCAACCTGCTTCCCACTATAAAGCATTTGGGATGTGCCAACATCCTGTATATCAGCCTTACTGAGCTCCTGCCTACTAAGATGGCGTTTAGAATTGCACCAATATTTTAAGGCATTCATGCAGTGCTGAAATTGCAGTTGTGATTGGAATGGGCCAGGAAAATTTCACCTACTCTGAGACATTTTGTAGATTCTGGCAAAACTTCTAGCTGCCAGTGAATGGAAGTACGTGTACTAAAATTTGGAAGTTTTAGCATAGTTCACAACATGAATAATTTTTTTCTGGAGGACAAGTGCTTTCTTCCTAGGACAGCAACTTCCATGCAATATCTATGGATAAGTTATTCCTGAGCCATATTTATAGGCTAGCCATAAACAGGATAGTTGTCTTAGGTAAAATGACAGAAAGAGGTTTGCCAAATAATGTGAGTAAGTTTTCTGTTTTTATAAATGTGCTATACACCCAAGGTAAGCCTGTCTCTGTTAATAATCACATCAGACTGAAAAGTACATAATTTTCCTCTAGAATTTGAGGCAAGGTGATCTGAGGTTTGGAGGCATTTTGTTGTTTATTGCAGGAGTTGATGAGATCATTGTCTTTAATAAGGGTATTTATTTTAGTCTAAGTTAAACTGTTCATGACAATTCTTGGAATTATTTACATCAGAGTACTCAGGAATACATCTACAAGGCACACAGATATCTGGAGATTCCTATTTTCTCAAGCTTATCGGTGGGAGTACCTCTTCATTATTTTGAAAACTCTTCTAGCTGTCATTCTAGATCCTGAGGATTTGCAGAACTATTAAAATCTGCTCTTCCAATTAAGAATAAAAAGATAAGTCTCTCCCCAGAGAACTGCTAACTAGAACAACCTGTATCAAAATATTTTTTTTCCAGGCTTCAGAAACCTTACATGTCAGATATTTTGGAGTCATTTTTATCTTTTGTATTGGTGTTATGTTTTAAATATTTTCCCATAATAAGCCACATGCTACCCATGAAGATAGAAATTATGCTCAGTAAAGCACATAATTTTCAGTTATGCAAGCAGCACTTTTGTTTCTCTAATCAGAACATGAGATGTGAGATGAGTTAGAGCTGATTTTACTAGCCCACATTTTATGTGTTAAAATTCAAAATAATGTGTTCCATATGTAATTACAAAAATTAAACAATTAAATTACCTTTTTTCTTTGTTTCTATGAAATCAGCTGGTATATTTGGTATATAGTTTGGATTTTACAGGGGGATGGGAATTACTTTCATTTTATATAATTTCCTATTATTTTGCCTTAGACTTCTTAATGTTTTTTTAATCAAAAAATTGTGCTTCTGAACAAAGTCTGTAATTTAAAAAATACTCAGGTTTAAAAAAAAAAACTTCTATTACCAGGCAGGAATGAGCCAAAATAACTTTTAGAAAAATGTTATAGAATTTATTAGCACATTCCAGAAGCATAAGCTACTGAAAATCCAACAAGACTGTGGTCTAGTTGCTTGCAATCTTATTTTTTTCCTATTTAACAATTAGGAATTTGATCTAATTCATTACCCACTCTGTAAAAATGCTTAAAATAATAACACCTTCGACAAGTGTTTGTAGTTTTTATACTAGTGGCAGTTAAGAATGCAACGATGAAATTGCATTTTAGGCCATGCTCTAGAGTCTTCAGTATTATTATTTTGTGCATGAAATGGAATCTGTTTAAGAGAGAAGAAAAGCCATCTCTGAGTGATGGAGAATAAAGAAGTATCCTGAAACACTTTAGTTTCCAGTTAGTCAAGATGTATTAATGCCCATTTCCCAGCTCATCGTGATAATGTATAATCTGGCATGTGAAATGCTTTAGGAATTCCAAAGACTCATACCCAACTCTGTAAACTGCTCTTACAAGAATACTGCATTTTGTTGATCCCATTTAATGCTTGTGCTTGTTATATTTAAAGTGTTTATGAATTTTAATGACAAAAGTAAGATGCCTTTAAGTTTTAGACATTTCATAGCTTTGGATGTCAAAAGGAACTTCTAGATATTATTCTAATTCCTGCACAAGAATATTAACAAAGGTTCGAAATTGTTATTTGTGATATATGCAAGAGCTTACAAGAAGAATCTGACTAATTAAATGGTTGCTTGAACGATTTAAAAATACTACAAATAGGTTTATTTCAATTTAAAAAAGGAAAACCCTTATTTTTAATATCTAAATATAGAAAGTAAAATAATGTGATCAGATGAGTCCTTTGAATTTTCCGGTTAGTAGAGCACAAATTCTACTGGTCATAGTAAATTAATTTTCAGTAATTTCCAGGTTAATATAAATTGCTTTCAGAGAAATTGCCTAGTGAGTCCTGAAAGTTAAGCCCTACTGACCAGTGGGATCTTAATTTATTTGCCACAACCACCAGGCTTTCAACTTTCCTGGTCCCTGGGAGGCAACCGGTAAAAGGACAAACGGAAAAGTGAGTGCTAAATTCTGAAGAAGAGAAGCTTGGTTTGGCCAGTGTCTTTTGCATTTCTTTTTCATATTTGTATAGTGTTGTGAGGAAACACAGGACTTACGATTTCTGTTCTTGTGAGTACATGCACCCTGTTGAAGTGTCTCTTTGAAGTGCCATTTCTCTATGACCTCACAAAAGTTACAAATGAACTTTAAGGCACTTCACCGTGGAATGCAAACACGTAAAAAGAGATAGCCTTGTAAGTAAAATTGAGGAAGAAGCATGGAAAGAAAAATAAGGGGCATGGCAGAAACAGTGATGGAGAAGAGAAGTAGTTCACTGGCAGGAATCAGAATTATTTACTGGAAATAAATCACATCCTCCTTGACAAAAGCCTGATAAGGTTGTGGGCATGGGTGGAAGAAGATGAGACACTAACAAATGCATGAATATCACACATAAGTAATTCTAGCAATAAATATTTCTGGGGCTCCCACCAGCCTTCTCCTCCTGCACTTCTTTGTAATTTCACTGACTTATCTCTGCAGTAAAAAAATCTAATTAGATTGCAAAGAGTAGCACATTAATTAACAGATAAACTAACAGTATTAAACAGCAATAGTCTAGAAGTCTTCCTAATTAGGCAGCTCTCTCAGCATGAAGTAGGAAAAGCAACTAACACAACAATATAACAAAATGGGCAAGAGGGCACATTATGCTGGTAGAGAGTGAATCAAGAAAGGGATAGAAGAAAAAAAAAAGCCTGAACACCACTTATGCTTGGTGATCTATAGTTGCTCCGAAAGTTGCACTGAGATTGACAGATTTATATTCAGCATATTTGATAAGTTCTAATGTCATCCATTTTTCTTAGGAAAAGCATCTCAGAGTCAGATAGCAGGGATCAAAATTGTCTTTGTGTTGTCTTAACAGAGATGAGAGCTATGTAATTATTTATTTAGGCATTTAGGTAGTGTTTCTTCCTATTCACTTTGTAGAACTGATCTGGGCTTGCTAGAGCAATAGGTTTCTTTTTATTTCAAGGTATTTCAACTTTCTCTTTCAAGTTGAACATTTATTTTATATTGTTTTACTGTTTCACTTTTATATTTTACTGCTTAAAGTTCAATGAAAAAGGTTAGTGCCTGAAACCTTTTCTGTACATGAAGGGAATTCATTAGCTGAGAAATGCCCATTAAGTTCAGTGAGTTTTTTGCCATTAGTAGCTCAGGCAATGAGGAGCTAATATTGCAAATATTAACTCAAAAGCTGGGTACCAGACTTTCACACATCCCTTGAGCAAAAAACAGACTGCAGAACTGACCTGTACAGCAGGCTCTGAAGATATTTGGTACATCCAGAACAAGCAGAAAGAGATATGTTTTCCCTCACTGAGGTTAAAAAGAACCTGGAAAATCCTGTCTTTATTTTAAATTTAATTTATCTTGTAGCTCTTACGGTGTGAACCAGCTCTAAATCTGTTGCCAAATCAGTGTATACAAAGCCTGTAAAAGAAGGAAAAGATAATTTGGACAATACTGGCTGTGGTAAATGAGGCAATATATTTGTTGTCTCTCTGTAAATGCATACTTAAATATCAGTATTATTAAGTGGTTTATTTCATCTAGTAAGAAGAAATGCAGAGCTGTTCCTTAAAAGAAGATTGAATAAAACTTGCCCATAGGAGTTGGAGACTAAGGATTGTTATTTATGGTGAGCTATTTTGCAAACAAGCAAAAATTGCCATAACATGGAATATATGATAGGAGATCAGCAGATGTCCTTGAAAGCACTGCTATTGCTGAGTGATCTACTCTAAAATTCAGAGCAATACTGATCCTACTGAAGCTGAAATAGGTTTGGTAGTGATGGGATTTTCTTGTAATAATTCTTCAGTGTAGACAAAGTCATCTAAGGCAGTTTAAGCACCTTTCAATAAAAAGAGCATACAGTCCATTTGATCCCCTTGGCTTTAATTACATCTGTCTGCACAGCACTGCCCTAAAGGATCAAGGATCTTTGGAAGAAAAATTCTAAGGACTCAAAAAGTTACTACCAGAAGGATCCATCCTTATTAAAATAAATTAGAGGAAAGGATAAGGTTTGAGGGTTTTTTTGTTGTTGTTGTTGGTTTTCCTTGGTTTAACTCTTATTACATCTTTCTTTAAAAATAAAATGCTGAAAATATATTAACCTAAATATGTTAGAAAATTCAGTGAAGAATTTTTTTGGGGGGGGAATAGAAAAACAGTAAGAATTAAAAGTCAATAGGACCTGGGGCCTAAGATCTTGTAAGTTTGTAAGTTCCAGTATAGCTAGAGATTTTCTTCCCAAAGACCATCAGGTAATGGAGAGATACCCTACTGTTGTAAAATAGAGTTCCAAGACTATTGAAAAGCTCTTAGAGGCCCAGATATTTCTCTACAGTGTCTTCTTCCTACTTTTTGAAGTAAATGGAAGATTGCTCTGCACTGAAAGCATAATCCTTTGAAGAAGACTCACTCTCCAGAACTGTCCCAACAGGAGCTTGGTGTCTGCAAGGCTGAGCAGAAAAAAGTTTTGGTTGAGTTCCACATGATGTGATACCTCAGGTTCAGCAGCAATAGTAGTCATTTGCCAACTCTTTCATTTACTTGGACTGGCAGTGCGTCAGTGGGGGTTTTTTTCTGCAAAATTCTTTCTTCATTATCATACGCGTCTTCCAAAATCCTCAAAGCATCCTGAAAATAAAAAAATAAATTTAGAAAGCCTGCATATATTTTACCTTTTATGTTTCATTTTCCTCATGTTTATTTGCTTGTTGGAAGTAAGCCTGACTTTCCACTGAAGCTCAGTTTTGTGGAGGGTGAAATATTGCTTTCACAAAACTATGAGAGAGAGTAGTGTCTGATTTCTCTGGGAGTTTACAACCATTCATCAAAAAAATAGACAAAAATATCCATATTTTGTTCCAAAATGAAAGCTATCAATATAAACAGTTTAATATCCTTATTTTTCCTCTTCCTCCAAAAACTCAGGGTTGCTTCCTGAGCAGTTTTAGGATATGTAGTTTGGGTGTCTTCTCTCCTGAGGATTTGATTTCTAACCCGATATATCTCCTATAAAACACTAGGGACAGTCTTTCTGTTATTTAATGCAGTAACTCAGACAAGCACAATAACAGAGAAGGAAACACAATCCTGGTAAAGAACCCCACAAACTGAAAGAAGAAAAAAATGAAGCAGTATTATACAGACTACACCTGTGAGAATTCACTGAATTGGAGCTTTTCAACAGAGTCTAGAAAATATAAGAGAGTGGTTTTTAATCGTTCTCCAAAGCCTGTTAATATGCACTAGTCTACTCAGTTTCCAGATACCAGTAAAACAGAGCTATTTACCTAAAGCAATAATGTTGGACCAGAATAATTCCATATTTACCAAGATGCAAACACAGATATGTACATCTACACCTGGACAGCACTGCACATGCAATTTTCATTGTTCATGAATATGATGTATACCATTTGTTGGCATGGTTTGAGTGTGTTTGCTTGTTTGACTTGAAAGTTAAAATTAAAAGGAAGATACAGTTGTATAAAAATGCCATTAAATATTACTCATCAGAGCAAGCAGCTTTTTGGTTTTGTTAGGAAAATTAGTGTGAGTCATTTGTTATAAGAAGATCAGAATTTTTAATCAGTAAGGATTTTTTTTTTCCTTATTTGTAATTATGTAAGTGATAGCTCAGCTTTGCTTGCTACATATTAAATATTTTATGCATTTATTGTATCTACAACACTGTCTTGATGATGTTAAATTTTCAATGAGCAATTCTTAAATTTTTCTGAAACCCCCCAGAAATGAATGGGCTTTAATCTATACGTAAAAATTAAAAGTTAAAAATAATTTCAGTACTTCTGTAGAAGTTAAGAGTATTATTTTTTGAGCAAATACTTAGTGACTTGTGAACAGAATTTGTAAGTTTAAAATTAAATTATTTTATTGCTGTCGAATAGTAAAGTGAGTTTATTCAAGACTAGGATTTCATAAGGAGAAAAAAGCAGTGGAGATATATTTTTTTTTAATATGCATGAGTCCTCCATTGATTCATAAGATGGCTCTTTGTAATGAATTGTATTTGTTATTAAAACATTTTCTTGGATAACAGTAATTAGTGAGCAGTTCTCAAATTGATGTGAATGTATAGGAACCCGATTACAATTTTAAATTTTTACATAAAATGGCTTCTTTTTCTCCCATTGATTTCTGACAGAGCAGATTGTTCTTAATGCTTTTGAACATCAAAGGCACATTTCTTTAAGTGTTTATGTGATGACCCCCTAACCACTATTTCAGAATTTATTTTGCCTCATGAAAGATGAAAAAGTGAAATATGTGTTAAGATTTTCTGTCCTTAAAAGAGAATTGCACAGAAGTTCATCAGTTTTCTTAGTTAAATAGATAGAAGTCTAATCCTTCACTGGTATAAGTGATGAAAAACATGGTTTCTGATAGAACATCTTTAGAAGGTCAGGAGTCTGGAAACTGACCTGAGATTATCTGCTGGTTCAGCAATACTTTCACTAGGGAAAATGTTAGGACAAGAGGAAAAACAGCACTGCCTGCACAACAAGCTATTGCATGCACAAACTAAACATGAATTGTCAGGTTAATAACCTCTTCATGGATTTCTTCTACTGAAGACTTATATTTTAAATTATACTGACAATAGTATCTGCATTTATATTGGCATTGATTTTTTTTGTTTTAGGATGCTGCCACATGGACAGAAAGAGTTCACAAAAGCTTATGTGTTCATTACTTGTTACCTTAGTTAGAATTTTTCTGTTTTGTTAAAGTCTTCTTCCATATCTATAAAGTCTTTCTCCCATATACCTGTAACGACAATTTGTTAAACCCAGAAGGAAACAATTTTCCTTTACAAACCAAATCCATGTGTGGATATGAATACAACCCAAGATGTGGCTATCATATTATACATTAGGTTGTATTCCAGTGGAGTAAGTCAAGCCCACGTCTGCTGCGTGCTTTACTTATTTAATTTGTTCTAAACAATGTTGTCTGGATAGAGATTGAAAAATAACTCATCACAGCCAAATCTGTAGGGAAAATTTCTCTGAATGCCCTGTTCCAGCATGAGGAAAGAATACTTAAAAAAATAGAATGTGGCAGTTTTAAACAATAAAATTTACTTCTCCGGATCTGAGGTTTAAGAAAGCATCTTCCCTTTTTATTCATATGCAGCATTCATTGCTTCATGATTGAATAGCAGCACCTTATGAAGCTGGAGTGAGCTGCCTACACACACTTGCATGCATTTTTACCTACTTGGAACAATCTTGAGTGTTACCCTCTCTTTCCTAATTGAATGTAACCAATTATAGCCTAAGCACGGGCTATGAAATTTCATCCATTGTGTGAATATGTATGTTTACTGTAGTAACATTCACTAGCATAGAGAGCTGGTTGAATTATTTTAAAGAATCAGATACAGGGTTTTGAAAATGACCGTTGAAAAATAATTTCATTAATTACATCATCTCCAAAAATCTTGCATAATTTGAAGACTGAAAAAAAATGGTTTTTTCAAATAATTTGCAAACATAGTTTGGCTGCCTCTAATAACAGATAAATGGTCCAGAAAAGAAAAATGCTCCCACCTGAAAGAAAACCTATATGTATGCTCCCTTTAATTTTGGAAAAAAAATAGAATTTGACAGGTTTTGGTAAAATTTCTTTTCTTGGAGATACAGTCTTATGATATTTTGAGCCTTCCACACATTTCAAAGTGTTTAACCAATAATGCCATTTCCTTTCCTTACTTTATCTGACTCTTCTATTAAGCAACAGGTTTATTTCTCTGTCAGGAGCCTATAAATTTAGAGACAAATGCTAGAAAAATGTTTAAAGAAATGAAACAATAGTTTTAGATTCCAATATCAATATTTACTTAAGAGCTTGAAAACTTAAATGAAATTAACTCCTTAGTTCAGAAAAAGTAAATCAGTCGTCATGGATGAAGAATTGAAATTATAAGAGTAATGTACTTTATGATTGTAATTTTTGAACCTGCTGCATGTTGATCTGTGTTAACTGGATGTAAGCAGGTCCCTTACAGTCTTCCTGAGAAGAAACTCTCATCTTCCTGTGGTTTTTTTAGCTTTTAGTGATGGAGAATAATCCAAAATTCAGGAAACTGAGTTGCTGGCACTGGCCTGAGCAGGGAAACCTGAACTGCATGGTGTAATTCCTAAGGGAGGAACAGCCAGTCACACAGCTGAGAAACCATAAGCAAACTCCTGCTGGAGAGATTGTTCTGGCAAGTGGGTAATTTGAAGGTCTTAATTTCTGCAACACCAGAAAATCTTGAACTGTAAACCCTGTTAGAATTTATTATGTCATGTCTGGCTGTAGAGGGTGGGACACAATATGTCACTGACCTTGGAAAGTGCAGCCTAAAAAACACAAGGAAAATCACTTGCCAATAAAGCAAATCTTGTGTTTCCTTGTTCATTTAAGGAAAAACCCAGTCAACTGAAACTCAATGCTTCTGTCAGAATCAAATGTTCAAATAAACTCTGAGGATGTGGGTTGTACTAGGTGGAATCTAGAGATCCCTTTGAACCTTCGTGATTTTGTGGCTATGCGCTCTTACCTGATGTACTTCTTGTCATGAAGAATATTTTTGTAACAAAAATGTTTCTTCCCTCCCAGAGAAGTAGCTCACTTTAGATGTGTGATATAATGGAAGGTAAGCATTTCATATTGCAGTATATTGAATCTTTCTGGGATTTTCTTTCCCAGAGTGTAAGAAGTGTTGCAAGCAATGCTGATGCAGCACCATCAATCCCTATATTTTTGCTAATTGTTATTCAGATACAGCACTCATTCACTTAAAATTGGTAACTGTATGCCCTTTTACAGCAGCACCTTAATCACTGGAGGCTGTTTACATGTTACATTTTCAGACTTTCACTGATCCAAGGCAGAACCTAATGAATGTAGATCATCTGAAAATAAAGCTTTGACTTTTAACCTTGAGTATGAGTGGGGCTTTTAAATTGAACACACTAAAATAAACACAAAGGACAGAAAACACTGGATTCAGCGATCAGAAAGTTCACATTTGATCTATGCATGACAGAGTTTGGGGCTCAAGATTTTAGAAGTTTGGAATCCAAACACTTTGTTACACCACAATGTGCAAGACATCATTGAACAAGGAGTACAGTAGAGATATGCATGATCTTAGATATGTTGGATGTTAGGCAGGAGAGGAAAAAATATTTCACAGAATTACTTATTTTGAATTATTTGTCCACAATCAAGTTCCAGTGGTCTGCTTTCCCTATGTTGTGCTAAACACATAATATTTATCTCTGATTAATTTGGAAATAGTGAAACTGAACTGTACAAATATGCAAAGTTGTTCTGCTATCATTTATGCTAAAGAATTTTCCTTTATTAACTCATAATTTTGAATTGAAATACAGTAGCTGAGGGTAGCAACTCACTTTAGTTTCTGTTTCCATAAAATGAATTTGTACACCCAGATGGAATTAGCAGCAGACCCACAGCTGCAAGAAGAGACTACACGTCTATTAGAAATGGGGTTTAGTGATACATATTTTTTGCCCTTAGGCAATAGTGAGGTTACTCACTATAATAAATGTGAGTATCCCACAGTCAGGTCTGTCTCAGTCTTTCACTCTGTGCTCTCTACAGGCGGCTACAGAAGTTTGAATGACAATTGTGAGTTTTTTACTGCATGGGTCTTAACTGAGCACAGGAGCTTAAAGCAGTCCATGCTCCACACTCCTTAATCATTGGCCTTGCAGCTCACTTTGAGAGTTCAATTTAAATACAAGCTCCATGGTTGGAAGAAGTAAAGAATATGTGTTTGAGAGTGATTTTGTGAATAAAGGATATGGAATGTGATTAAGAAAGAAGAATTTGGTAATGGATGTTCTGAGAGCATCAAGATATTAAAAGACATGGAGAGATTATATTGTAGGAGATGATTGAATTGGGTGGCATCAGCTCAAAAAGAAATCAAAAAGAGAACTTCTAAACCAGTAGTTTGTAGGTCAACTGTGTGTCTTCCTGTTTTCATGTAGCTGTAAACATTAAAACCAAAGCTCCAGCTATTCATCCATTTCCTTAATGTTTTAATAGATTGTCTTGTCCATTTTGTAAATCATTTATTCACTGAATAAATTGAGTGTAAATGCTGTAAGACAAGGTCCAACTTCTTTCTTTGCTGTAGTTCTTTTTATTAAGTAATGAGTAAGTTCAGTAGTGTAATAAGGATTAAGACCTGTTTTGGCCATTTACTGTGTGAGAGTCAGAGCTGTCTTTTTTTATTGATCTGGAGCTCTTGTGATTTACCTTTTTAATAAACAGTGAAAACATTACTAGAGACTAGCTGTTTTCAAGTAAGTTAAGTTCTTTACTGTACCTGGTTTTAGAGTTTAATTGTATACTTTAATGTTCCCCTTGAGATCCAATGTCAAATGATGGGTTTCAAAATGAAGAACAGAACTAAATTAATTTATGATTGCAAGGAATGCTTCTGGCTTGTAAATCAGCATGATAAAATACAAAACGGCAGACTTTCTTTAGAATAATTGAATTATACATATATTTTTACCAGATTAATTTTAAAGTACCATAGCTAGAGAATAGTAGATCATAGAGAATATTTTGTTACGTATAGTTCAGAGTTGCAAGGTTCCTGAATTTTAATTTCCACGATTGTAAAAACAACATATAAAGCTGTACATATGAGAGCTTGTCAAAGTGTAAAAACTCATGTACAACCATCAAAACAGTATTTTTTATTGATGCTCAATCTCTTTTTTTCCCAACAAATAGATTTCTTGAAATAGACTGTACCTCTTAGCATGCATTGTAATTGACTTTCTGGAGTCATAAAGCAGAATAGATTGTGGAGATAATAGTTTTTGCCTGAGATGAAGATTATCTTGGGTTACAGTCTTAGCTCTCTCTGGCACTGGTAGTAGTCTGCTATAGGAGACAATTACATACTGTTGAGTATGATTTATTTTGCAAACCGTGGTTGGAATGCATAAGTTTAAAATTGAATTGCAAACTATACTATGACTATGATCATTTTCTCATTTATCCATCTTATAGTAAAAACATAGCGTATATAAAAACGCTCCCATTTAGTTTTTAAATTAATTATATTTTTGAAATTTGAAGAATCAATGAAAGAAAATTTGCTTGAAAATCATCAGCCAAAAAATATCATTAACTTTACCTTGTTAAGCTCTTGAAAAAGCATCCTATTTACACACATCCCGTTTTCTTAAGAGAATAATTGTGTAGTATATTTGGAAGCCTCATCTAAGCTCATAAAATTTTCAAATGCTTTAGTGTTTTCTTCTGTGTATATTTTAACTAATGCAAGTTAGTTGAAATGGCACAGGACTTCACTGTTTTGTACCATTGTCACAAAATTATTGTCTTAACCAACAATTAGTTTGTATAAAAATTTAGCTTAATAATTACCCTACTTTCCTGCTGAAAAAAAAAAATGCAGGAGGACACAAAGATGCATAAGCTTGTGGACACAGAACAACTTTTAGCCATAGTCATTATATTACACATCTTATTTATATTCTATATCCTTTTGTTTTTCTTTCTTTTTTAATTTTTTTTCTACTTCTATTTAATTTCACTCGTCGCATTTGTTTCTCATTAGACAGAAAATTATGACAAAGCCACCTATTTATAGACATTTTCACAGGAGTTAGAAAAATTAAAAGTAAATACCAACATTATAATAACTGCAATTTTTATTGTACAAATATTATATTAGGATAAAAATAGGGAAAAATGTCTGTGCTTTGAAATTCAGGAAAAAAATTTAAAGTATCAAGGTTTTTTTATATATCTTTAGTGGATATTGCACTCAGAACTTGGCAAAGCATTCTCACTACCTTGGGGAATACTTCCTCTCAGATTTATTTGGAGAGTTTCTGGCAGACATATAAAAAATAAAAGTAAAGTTCATGTCATTTACCCAAGAATTGAGTTAAAAATATACCTTGACAAAACACTCTTACTCCTTTGATACTGCATTGCTGTCTGTGCACTGTATCTAATGTAAAGAAAAGCAAGGACAAAGTTCCACACCTCTTTGCAAAGATATTTTTTCTCTTTCAAACACTGACATCCCTTGACAGATAGCAACAGGATTCAGGCTCAGTGCAGTGGAAACTAAGCAGGCAAGAGAAATGTAAGATTGATTTTCCTTCACCATGTGCTTCTAGAATATGAATAAGTACACATTATTGCATATGCAACATGCATCTGTATTAGCTGTTTTTTTGGTTTTTTTTTTCCTTTGTGGCAGGTGCGTTGCCTTTTGAAAAAGGGAGTGAAGGCAGTGTCAGTGTGACTGCCGCAGACTTCAGGCCAGAGCTGCCCATGTCCTTACAGCTGGGCTGTAGTGCCTGAAGGCAGTGCTCAAACATGGTACCTTTGGCTCTCTGCCTCATTGTAAAAAAACATAAAGGAGGAGGCAATCTTTTGACTGCTGTGCTGGGCCATGACTTCCTTTTTTCTTTTTTTTTTTTTTTTTGGTGTGAAATGAGGTGTAGCAATGCATTGCTAACATGAGCTCTTCTAACTTAGTTCCGCTGAGGCTTGAGCTGCAAAGACCCCAGTGGCAAATTCAACATGCTATCATGTTGACAGCATATGGAACTGCTGAAAAAGTAGATTAGGATTTTTTGAAGAAATTTCTGTATATTTAGTTTCTTGCGAGTAATAATAAAATGAGGCTTTATTCTTGGTATGATTTTGAGCCTTATCCCTTGTTAGATGAAAACATTCTTCTTTTACTGTTGAGATATGTAAACAATGCACTGTTTATATGCTTATATTTCCCATAATGATATTTTAGTACCCGTGACTAATAGCTATAAGGGAAGCTACAGATGTGGAATGCTTTCGGCCAGCCAAAGATGTTTTGATGTATCTCTGATATTTTTAGATGGTATATGCTCAGTGTATGGTTACTACCATCTATTGATATACTACTAGCACATCAGATATAAGGTTCAAACTGTGGGGTAAGAAAAACATGCTAAAAGTGAGAATCTTTTCCCTAAAGCTCATTTAGTCTAAACAGACAATTTAAGCAGATAAAAAAAATGGAGGAGAGATAACAGTGAGAAAATTTCAACTAAGGTCCCTGTCTGTCAGTTGTACAGAACTTTTATATCTTTAAGCCCACTGAAATATTCTGCACTTTGAAGGCTTTGAAGAGTCAATCATTCAGAGATCAGTAGCAACTTAAAAATATGTGTACATGTTAAATTTGTAATTTAGGAGGAGAAACATATTGCCATGGTTTTTGTTCACTGTATGGTAAACATATTTCTGGAAAGCACTTTGCTGTTCTGCTTTGTTTTGATCACTTTTATTTCACTATGTCAGAAAGCAGGGATTTTTTTAGTAACTCCAGGCAGTACCTTGATCAAAGTAGCTAAGTAGCTGTGAAGATTCTGTCTCAGTATCTCATGAGTCTTTGTGAATGAGCACTTCTTCATTCTTAAAGTGCTGGCATTGAGGATAGTTATATTTCTTTCACAAGATATGGAGTAAATAGAGAAGTTCTGGAGCTTGAGTATGATTTGGGGCTGTTTCTTTATAATTAGTTATTAAGTTGTTTTGGAGCAACAAATCAAAAATCATCAAATAGATTTGATGCCCTGATCAAATTTTGCCAAATCCTGCGTGTAGCCAAAAGTACAGAACACAGGCATAGGTAGGAAGACCTGTGACTGGATATTTTACTTCCTTTGAGATCTGTGAATAGGATCACATTTATCACCCAATATCCTGTCAATCTTCGCAAGGCTTTCTGAAATCTTTTTTGAGGAAAATTGATGATGCATTACCAAATGAAAGGACTTTAATGTGGTCTCAGACATTTACTGGGATAAGGCCTAACCCATGTCCCTAGGCAAAGGAAAGCAGTATTATATTTTTACTGTTTTAGCAGTGTTTTTCAATCTACCTGTATAATAGGAAATCCAGTAAGGCAGAAACCAAATTCAAGTAATCAGATCTGTACTTCCTGTTTCCATGTAATTAAAAAAAAAAAAAAAATCTCAGGTTTTCTTTCCCCTTTCTTTCTTAATTTCTTCTCTTTCACCCTCTTTTTTTTTAACTTTGTTATTTCTTAAGGTTTTCCCCATTGCAGCAGTAGCCTCTGACAACAGTCACTGACTGCACATGAACGTACTTCATGTGATGGCTGAGGTCTCTTTGCTACTAATGCCGATAGATGAGTGGCTAAGAATGAGAAAAATTATATATTTACACTGTAATTATAAGAATTATATGGTTTACTGTCTGAGCAGCATTCTGCACTATGGTAATTATCATGATATTAAATATCTGAGTGTCATCATAGAAAGAACACAAGTCATTACTACAGTCTACATATGATAACTCTCAAACATAATTGCTGTGTAATCTTCAGGTGATTGAATTATCATTCAGACCCATGCTGACAGTACAGCCATGCGTGAAAAAAAAATCTGCTTAATCAAAGATTACTGTAGTTTCTTTTTTTAATTGAATTCTTTTCAAAACATGGAAATTCAGGGACAGATTCCGGAAAAATGTGGCTTTTTGCTAAGCTTTGTTCAAGCATGTAATATAAATTTTCTTCAAAAAATGAGAACACATATGCAACTGTAACAATGATGTAGGAACAGAAGGGATACTTGCCTTATCATGGACAAGCTGTGAATCCAAAAATCTGCGTGGTCCTGATCAGCTCTGAGTCAGATCCCTGACTGTTAAGCCAACTTCTTCAGATGTTACAAAGTGGTCCCAGCTGGCCTTAGGGGAAAAGTGATATACCCCATACAGGAGTTTCTGTAACAATCAGAAAGTAAATTTAATAAATTTTATGGAAGACAATATCAGACATTGCATGTGGAATCATCTTTTTATGATTTATATTTGGTATGAAGATTACTTAAGGTATAATGTCCATCAATTTTCTTTCATTTATAACACTTGTGCCAGGCAGCTGTAAGTAGATTCAAAAGAGTAGGATCTCTATAGCAAATTTGCTTTACATAAAAGTATGCTTTTGTGATAAAAGAATGACTTTCATGCTACATTTTATTTCTATATAGAGATTTCGTGTTCTTCTAAAAGTTAGTTTTGTGTTTTTCTTTGCATAAGCTACATACAAAAATCTCTCAGATCTCTTGACAGCTTCCAAGGCAAACAAAACCAACTGCTTTTGTTCATATATCTTTGCTACACTATTTTTCTAACAATTTACTTTTGTTTCTTAAAAAAGGTAATCATTCCAGAAGTAATGGATTTACTTGGGTAATGATAACCCCACTTCTGAAATCTCATTTGTTGCTTCTGAATACTTCTGCATTTGTGCCCAAGTATATATGTCCTCTTTCATGCTGATAACTTCTAAATTGATTTATTGCACAACAAATACACATTTTGATATTTAATATTTTAACAAATATACCGTTTTGATATTTAATTTTGAGCTGTCTCCCATGCCTGCAGTTCATCATTTAAAAAAAAAAAACAGATCAGGCTGAGAGTTCTAGTTGTACTTAAAGCTTAATATATATTTATTATTGAAATTTGCAATTTAAGTTGTGTTTTATAAAGAAAAGTGATATTTCTAATATATACTGCTGAATTCTTACAAAAATTAGATATATGGTGATAATTATAGGATATGGCAGTCATTTGTAAGGATCAATCCCATTTTACATACCAAATAAAATTCTTCGCAATTTAGTTAGCATAAACAATAAGGGGATAACAGGTTATCACTTCTTCAGAAGTCTTTGCAGGTTTAGGAAGACTTGGCCATGTAAATTCAATTTGAAATATATGCAGTTAGACATAGTATACATAGTGTTTTAGTGGAGTTTTGAAACAGTCTTCTGTGTTAATTACACAACAGAAAAGTGTTTGTCTCTGTGTTTTTGAGAGGGGATGGAAGATTTAAATTAATTCCCACCACAGTAACAAAAACAAATTAGGAATTTTAAAAAGTTGCAAGAAATCACTGAAGAGCAGACCACAGAAGAAGGTAAAAAATCAGATGTGGTTGAAGAATATATGGTAAAATGCCATCCTTTTTTTCATTCAGAGCATGAATGAATATGATATGTCAATAGGGAGTATAAAGGCTTTTTATGAATCTGAAGAATTTTACGTAACGACTATTCAGATTTTAGTTGTCATCAACAGTGAAGGTGAAATATTCATACAAATAGTTGCTAAGACACTGATGATTTGATTATTAGCAGCTTACAAAGCATATTTCTGAAACAAATCTGTGTAAATTTTTAGACATAAATATCTGTTTGAAATCTTTTACAGAACTCAGCTTAAGTGACAAAATTCAATATTCAGCATAAATGCATCTATTGAATGGAATGGTTCTGCAGCTATTTTTACTGTGGATCTAGCATCCATAAAATTGTGGAAAATTGGTTCATTTTTTAGAGTAGAGAATACGTAATGAAAATAAGACAACACAAAGCAGAGTTTTAGTGAAGCAGTGTTTGTAGTGTTATTATGCAATATTTATATGAATATTGGATTGGCCTGAAACATCCCTCAGTTCCTACATATTTTGAACAAAACCAAACATGAAAAAAAATTTGTTCAAATGACACAGTTGGTTTTTTTCTTCTCAAAATTAGTTGAGGTCACAACTTACCTTCCATTTCCTGAAATAGATGAAGCCTATGTCTGCTTTACATAAAGTCTAAAATTGCCAGGCAGTTACTCTAGGCTCATGTTTTATTGTTTACAGATATCTATAGTGAATTTTAAAGAAGTATCAAATTATTTATTAATTACCACCCAGACATTTACCTTTCATTTTGAACTATAATTAGGAAAATGTAGATGGCAGCAACTGTATTTGAGAGAAACTGAAAGTCATTGAGTATAGTTGTAGCATTTTTTCCTCCCAAATCTGATTTGTTTCTATTTTTGCATAATGTGGATTAAATTTATATTCTGCCTGGTTCTTACTTTTTATGGTAATTAATTGTGGTCAAAAGAAAATGTATTTTTAATGCATACCATATTTGCAAAGTTTTTATTCTGTTCAGATACAATCTGCATATGGCATATTTGTTTTTCCAGTGGCCGTAGGAATATATAATCACTCATCAATGATTTTATTTTCTTTTTTCTTTTAGGGGCTGATGTTATCAATTTTGATGGCCATGTAGTGTTACCATACAGATTTAGGAACAAGAAAATGAAAACGCTGAAAGATGTCATCTCTCTGAAATTTAAGACCTCTGAAAGCGAAGGTGTAATTTTCCATGGAGAGGGACAGCAAGGAGACTATATCACCTTGGAACTGAAGAAAGCCAAACTTGTTCTAAATTTAAATTTAGGTATGTTTTGATTGTATAGCCTTATGGATGATTTTAGCTCTCCCACAAAAATTTTAGGTCAAACATTTCATCCTCTTTCCCCCAGTAATTTGATAAGCCACATCATTTAATCAGCTAATTTGTTGAAAATTTTATTAATTCCTTTTCTATATGTTGGGGGAGCATGCATGCCTGTTTAGTTCCATTCTGTCCCTTTTACTCTGTGTGAGATACTATGAAAAGAAGATCATACAGAAAAGCAAGATCAGCAATATATTGTCATTACTACAAACAAACAAACAAGTAGCTTATTTGGCCTCAGCTGGGGCTTTGTGTGAGAGAAGGACACTATCATCACTTCTGGAGGACTAAAGGTCACCCTTAAGAACCTTGCAGAAAAAAAAATATCCATCTAGGAAGGTATAGGCTGCATGAAGTTGGAGTTAGCAACCTTCCTAGAGTCTGAGAAGGAGGGCTAGGAAAGGAAAAGAGACAGATTGTTTTATGAGGCAGTCGTATAATGAAATTGTGTACATATTACTCTAGTTCAAGTCCTCCCAATAGAGGACTACAGGCTCATAAGTGACTGGATTTATAAAGTACATTTATTATGAAAAAGACCCACATTTATATGGTTTCAGGTATTTTTCCATTCAAACAAAAGAACCTTAGAAAAAGACTTCATGCAATTTTCCTTAGTTTTCTTATAGACACGTGAAGATTAAATTGTTCTATTTGTTATTTACATTGAATAATACTTATTTCCACTAGCATTTTCTCCTGTTCTTTTTCTAACAATCAACATGAACAGATGATGAAGAAAGCACACCTTCCTACAGCAGTTACCTCTTTATAACAATTTTAATTGCAGTAGTAACCCTTTCATTTCCTGTTCCTCTATATTCTTCAGCATAAACTGTCTTTATAAGCTATTATAACTTCTGTATGTGAGTTCAGTGAGGATGTTCTTAAGTCATTAGGCTGATAAATGGGACTAGGCCCTGTGACACGCATTCAATAAACAGACGGAATGCTTTATGGTGTTATTATTCCTCTGTCGAGAGTAATCTCTTTGCATCAGACACAGAAGAAAAGGATGCTCTTCTTGCCTAGTGAGTTCTAGTGACTTAGTTTTAAACAGAGACTGCGAGAAGGATGGGGAGACAGAAGTGGAAGTTTCACTTTGCACTGCATTTGACTTTGCGTTGAAGAAACTGTGGCTCAATGACATGCATGCAATTCTATTTTATTTTTTAAACAACAGGACCATTTGCCTTCAGCATAAAGGCAGGATGGTCATTTGTAGGGAAACCATGTCTTAAGACATGGAAGTGTGATTGCCAGAATGTGTTTTCAGCATGCACAAACTTTAGTGTCTCAGTTGCAGGCATTCTTGCGGGTTAGAAATTCTCTGCCTCAGAAATGCTTTAGGTCCTCATGTATTCAGAACATGGAAGATTGCATTGAGTTATTGAGCAATGCAGCAATTTTTTACCCTTACTGCTGAATTAGTCATTTGCTGCTTCAATTGGGATTCATGCTATCAACCTTTGCTGGCTTAGCTATGTCAGTCAGATGGCTAAGAGATGTGGTCTCTGACTAGCACACCTACACTAGCAAAACCCACTGGATAACACAGCAGAGAACTGCAAAATTGTACTCTTGCTCGTAGTTTGACTTCCAGAATAGGAAGATTGCTTCAGGATAACAGACCAAAATCAGCTGTATTAGCAGAAGATGGTTTTTGCTGTTGTTAGCTCAGTCTGCATTGAACCTTTTCCCTCTGCTTGCTGGTATAATGATACTGGTAAAGGCTAGAAAGCATTGATTTCAAGAGTGAAAAGGCTTTTTTTTTCAAAGTCTGTTATCAGGCTCTATGTCCTCCACAGCATTCATAAATCAGTGCAGTTCCAATGCAGCTCAGGATCTGGCCCGGAGGTGACGGCTTTTCCTTTCTGTAGCGTAGGAGCAAAAGCAGAAAACCCTTAATGAAAACATCTTTACAACTGGAAATTGGTATTGCTCCTCAGATTCATTTCCAAAAAGCTGCTATTATGAATTTATACATATATTTATACAGTTCAGTGACCAGATGCTTGCTATATTTGGTCTAGCTATTTGAATTTGTGGCAGCAACTCTCCAGTGGGTGGATCTCAACTCCATAACAGACTGACTTCCTCCAATTTATTGCATGTCTGGTATGATTCAGGTGAAACTGATGCCTTAGGTTTTAGCTTTTATGTTTGTCAGATTCTCTACTGCTAGTGTGTACCTCTGAAACTTCATATTAGGTGTTAGTAAGCTCTGTTCACAGGGTGGTTACACAAAACAATCCCTTCTCAGCTAGGGAACCAAGGAAAACTGGTACCCAAAAAGAATAAACAGCAGAGAAGAAGAGAGAAGAGAAAAGAGAAAAGAGAAGAGAGAAGAGAAAAGAGAAAAGAGAAGAGGGCAAGCCAGGGGGCTTGAGATTTCATAACCTGGAGCTGTAATTGGATAATTTAACCCAATATGTAGATAAACCAAAACTTATAAAAGTGTGGTAACTCGTGACCGGGATCCATCTTGGGCTCTATCTGGGTGTAGCCCTGGCTAGAATCTTGTACTGCCCAAGGTGTATCCTTTTAAGGCCTTTCAATAAATACCTATTTTATTCCTTTTGCTCTGTCTAGTCTCTGTTCCAGGTCAGCCTTTCCAGGCATCAAAACATCGACAAAGAAAGAGGAAAATGTTTGCCAAATTAGTATGAGGTGAGAAATGCTATTGCTTCTGTTCTCAGGCAGCAACCAGCTTGGCTCTATTTTTGGCCACACATCTGTGACGACAGGCAGCCTCTTGGATGATCACCACTGGCACTCCATCATCATAGAGCGCCACGGGAGGAACATCAATCTCACCCTCGACAGACACATGCAGCACTTCAGAACAAATGGAGAATTTGATTACCTGGACCTGGACTATGAGGTAGACAGGGAAACTTCTTTCTTCTCGTTCAAAAAAAATTTATAAAAATAATTCCAATAAGAAAGCTAAAATAGTATAAAATATTTTCTTAATTTTTCATACTTTTGTTTTGATTGTTTATTCCCTTACATTTCCTGAAACTTTCTTTCCAGCAGCGTTCTCTCTTAAGTGTAAATTATGTTTCTGTTAATTAGCTTACCTAGTCCCATCTGGTGTATCAATCATCTCATCCCTTTGTTTTAAAGTGGGAGATCTGTGTTATTCAGCAAGATAGGCATACACGATTTTAAAAATCTCTAAAAGCAGCTGCTCTAAGCAGGAAGTATACCTTAAAAAGTATGGTGCAATCTGTTATTCCACTCAGGTGATAATTTTGCGCTTGAATCAGAAAGCCTTAATCTGTCATGTTGGTATTTATTTTTAGCAAAGGAAGCAAGTTAGAATCTTTTTATTAACACAGATCTTGATCTGTCCTGTCTTAGGCAGGTAGATTATTTTCACAAATATGACATCAGTAACTTCTTTTCAGTAAGAAGCAAAAAAGAGTTAGGAAACTTGTTAGAAAACTTGTTTAATCAATCCAGTTAATGCACACAAGTGCTGGTAGTAATTAAATGTGGATTTGTTGTTTGATTACACTTCAGCTTTAGCTATTATGAACTTGTTCAGCTCCTCTAATCTGTACACGAAGTTCAACATGTTGGTTATTGCAATCTTTTTATAATGTTTTCTCACACTCCTTACTGTTTCTAATGAGAATTAATTTGGTTGGCTGCACCAAATATGTAATTTCCACCCTTAAAACTTTTTAAGATGTTAAGAGCAAATATAAATGATGTCCTGGAAAAAAGTTTGAATTAACTTATGTATTTATATTTTTTACAATTTTTTGACCAAGAATATATGAATGTTTGAAAAAAGTACTTATAGTTGTAAATGCTTCTGAGACAAATATTTGATTACATTTAAAAAAAAAAATTATGAATACATTATTTGCTGGTAGCTCTAATGAGAAAATAACAAGCAAATTTGCCTGTACCTCTATTAATTATTGATCACTGAAAATCTGAACTGAGCTACTTAAAACTTTTATAAATAGTTTTTTTTAAAGGCTTTCAAGTGAATGAACTACAGAAAAAGGCTGAATGCCATAAGCCAGGGTTGTGCATATATATATATATATATATTTACATAACAAATGTATAAAAAGTATTTTCCTAGTAAGAGCTGTATTCAGTGTATTCACCTTCTCATCCTCTCTACATAAAGAGACCTCACTGGCAGTTCTCAAAGATACATTTCCTTTTTCTTATTCATGGATCTCCTTGTGTTTAATTGAAGTTATTTGAGTTTGTGTGTGTATACATTCCTGTAGTTCATACAAACCCAAGAAACTTAATCTCTTCTCCTTCCTTTCCTCACTATTATCTCATTGGTTTTGGAGCTAGACACCATAGACTAAATTTAAAGGTGTTGTCTTTGTGATTAACATGGAATAAATCCAAAAGAATCAAAACTATTTTTCATAGTCAAAATAGTTTCCAGGTTAATCTCTTGCAGAAAAGTTAACACAAAAAGTAACACAAGTACTAACACAAGAAAGTAAACACAAAAGAGGAATAGACTTTATTTCTGATTGCATTTTTGAGATCAAAAAATAGTCCCCTAAGTTGCCTTAACTCACTGTCACGTTATGGTTTTTTGCTTCTTTTCTTCAAAACTCTTTTTTTTTAATTTAATTTTTACATTTGATTTAATCCAAACACATGATTATAACATGCATAAAATGTTTGTCAAACATTAAAATATTACAGTCCCATTCTCAGTGTGAAGAGCTGTATCTTCTCTAGTCGTGTCAATTTACAGTACCTGAGGATGTCCCCAAAAGACTTTTACACACCAAAATATGGTGTAAATGGGTTTTAAAGGTCTTAGGTTTCAGGTGTATAGTTCTAGTTCTTTGTATGTGCTAAGTGGAAGCCTCCTCTTTGGGATAGAAACTGGTATCTCACACGCATTTAAAAGTGGAAATTTTAAATTTCCAGCTAGAGCTCAGTTTTCCTGCTGTTGGTAATAACAAATGGAGTTGACAATGAATAATGTTTAAAAGCTCTGTTCTGCCAAATCTCAGCAGTAGACAACAAATTGATATTTTTCTGAATGTTTGTGGGGCTGGGAAGTAAGGTGTCATTACTATTTATGCCACCATCTAATGGATATAAATACCTAACATTTATTGCAGGGACTAATCTCATGAGCCCCTTATTCTTGGCATTTGGGCTGCAAAATGTGAATGAAAACATGTAACATAACGTAACATTATTCACTCCCAATTATTTCCATAAAGACCATTACGTGGCAGAGACCTGTATCATCTCTATGGAGTGACAGAGAAGGAAGTAATTGAAGATGAACACTTTTAGATTGCAAATATTTAGGTTTCTCAGGTTTTTTAGCACTATAGGTTATGGATAACCCATAATCAATTACCCAGGGTAATGAAATTCAACTGTAAGACAAAAAACAATTCCTATTTGAGTTTGATGTTTGAGTCTTTGCAGTGGTTGTCTTGATCTTCTCTAAGGAGATGATTTGACCAGAACAATCAAGGGGTAACACTTCATTGACCACAACCACACAACAAAAGCATGTTCTTCATAGTGAAAGATCCTTCTGTCTACCAGGGGATTGCATTTTTAACTGTGTGATTCTGTAAATTCTTCTGGATGAAGTAGATACATAAGCATTAAAGCAGAATAGCATGCCACATTGGAGCTCACCACTGCTGTGCTGTAGTCTGAGCTCTGCCACATGGTTAGAGCTGAGTGAATGAGGTAAATCAGATAATCTGTCTAATTTCATGTCTACTTTTGTTTAGAAAAATACTATGATGGAAATTTGTCCCAATTTCTTTGTTTGAAATGCTTATTTTCTGATAGCAATCGGAAGAGCAGTTCACATATGAATAACTGTGATGTATGTCAGTTCACTGTTTGGACAATTGGAATAATACTTGGGTTTGGCTACCATAAATAATTAAAATTATTTACAATTCTCTTTCTGCTTTTGGAATATTTATTTTGATACATCCTTTTTCTGTAAACAGTGCTGCCAGCTCTCTATTTTGCCATGGTTGAGTGTTCAAAGAAAGCAAATACATGTAAAACAAAATTCTTTAAAATCTTTGCCTTCCAGTAACTGTCTACCATTTTTCTGTTTCATTTGAAGATAACCTTCGGAGGCATGCCTTTTTCTGGAAAGCCAAGTTCTAACAGTAGGAAAAATTTCAAAGGCTGCATGGAGAGCATCAACTACAATGGCAATAATATCACTGACCTTGCCAAGAGGAAGAAATTGGAACCTTCAAGTGTGGTAAGATCATAATTTCATGGTCATCTACCCTCCTACTTCTCCTTCTAAAGAAGACTAGATGCTTTTTGAGGGTGTATAGCTGATATTCTTGTGATACACTGCAAGAATATAAAACACAAAGCAAATTTTACCACAAACCCTAAGATCTTATTGTATTCACATTTGTGACTTTAAAAAAAATTATTATCATGTATGAGCATTTTATTTTTGGGGTCTTGTTTCATCATTCAAAAATTAACCTTTAGGGTCGGATAGTTTTGGTTGGTTTTTTTTTAAGAAAATCAACAGAAGCAGTAAGTGCTTTTTCCCTTTCTTCTCAAATTATAGTAGTCCAAAATCAGTGCAGACAAGATTTATTATTAAATGAATTGCAGCTTTCTTGTGGCTTTTAAATCCTGGTAATATTCCATCCCTGCTGAGCTAGTTGGATTGCTGGAGTGCATAAGTCTTTGGATGAGAATGATTCTATAGTCTTTTCTGATACGTCTGAAAAACCTCAAGATATTACACTTGAAAATCATTGTTTGCTTATCAACGTTACAGAGGTTATTAGCATTTTACTCTATTTTTGCTGTGGCTTAAGTGTTCATAGCTGCTTTATGTTCAGACTAGTGTCTTTATGGGCAGGGTGATTAAGAAAGAATGTACTTTAATTTCTGTGTTTTTAAAGTTCTAAGTGTTCCTGAAAATGCTTGCTGACGTATAAAGGCAATGTGTGCAAGAAATAAATATATTATTGCTGTGAGTTTGAGATTGTTTGAATAACTTTTCAAGGCTTTCTTCTGTACAAGCTTGTACACTTCACAAACTCCTGCTAACAGTATGTAGGTTTACACAATTTCATTTTCCTTTGTGTAATAAATTGTTAAGCTATTCATATGTAGTGATGATGTCATGCAAAGGATTGATTATCCTTGGATACTAAAACTGAAGTTTCATGTCATTGTATGAACATTTTGACCAAATGGTCAAGGAAATCCAAAGGATAATCATGAGTATATGATATTTTCCTATACATACTCAGTAATACAGCCTGATATCTATAACCTTTTCTACACATAAATTTCATCAGTATTATCAAAGGCAAAAAATACAATATATATTCCATTTATTCAAGATTCCAGTTTTAAAATTTTTCAACCCTGTCTAATAAACTCCTGAAGCTTTAATTTTTTTTTAATATTTTATTTCAAAATTACATGAGATTTGCCCCCTGCAGGGCATTTTCAGCTTTAACTTAACCATGATTTTGAAAGATTGATGCCTGATTTAAAAAAGAATCTTTGTACAGGAGCAATCATTCCATTTTACTCAATCAAGTCCACTGCCAGTTAGTAGGACATATTCTTAAAACCTCTTTCTGAATAGAAGTGTTGCTTAAGAAGTTCCTATAGTACAAATCCTGTCCTTTAAAGTACTAGCCTTTCAAAAGTGTGACATAGCTAGCAGACATGTAAAGTCTCTGAAAAATCATATTTCTGATTGTTTCTTTCTTTGTTTGTTTCTTTACTTTTAAAATTCTGTTGCCCATAACATGAAAGTAAAATCCTCACAAGAAGCTCTGGTAGTATTAGTGTCACATAAAGAGATGTTTTGCCAGTTTAATTTGATGGTTCTATTCATTTCCAGTTCTTAGAATGACTAGAAAAATAGAAGTGACCTTTGTTTTCAGTAAAAATACTTAAATTGCTTCAGCTCTTCAAAAGCAAAATCAATTTTACTCTAAATCAACATGGATTTTTATGGTTTTTTACAAAACCACCTTTTCTCCAAGTTTTTAGCCCGATTTAGCAAGAGAAATAGATTTTCTTGAAACTTTTGTTTTTGTTAAGCAAGTTTATGATGATGGCACTCAAGCAATCCAACAGGAATCAAAGCTCCATTGTAGGAGATTCTGTACAAACACATAACAGGAGACACACACCTTGCTTCAAACAGAGTATCGTCTTAAATTGCTGAAGAGTAAGGATAAAAAGACAAATTAAAAGTATTTTAAATTTAAATAAAGTCCAATGCTGACTTTCATAACATACTTGATTTAGATTCAGGAAGTAAAGGGGAAAAATTATTTTGATTCTTTTGTGATATTTAAGATGGCATTAGTGTATAGTGCATTGCGTGTACTGTATGATCCATCCTGAATTAACAGATATAGTCTTGAACTTATTTCCTGTTTTTTGAGAGATTCCTATTCAGCCAGTAGGCCTTTTAATTGGGAAAGGTATTTACAGTAATATTTTACACAAGGGATTATATTTGAATGTGGATAGGCAAAACTGATCTATAAGTAAACATGAATCTGATTTGCCATATAGATGAAAGATCATGGTGCACAGCTCAAGCTACAAAAACTAAGTTGTTTTTACCTTTTCCCTGTCAATGTCGTATGAAAAATTCTCTAATAATACCAAGAGTTTCAATATAAATGCACAGTATATATTTGACTTCCAGATGTCATTGCCCAAAAAAACTATTCAGCAAGTCACTCTGAATCTAGAGAAAATGATCTCATTCTCTTTGAAAAATGAGGAGGCTATTACACAGACAAGCTGCAGATTAACTCGAACCCTTGACCTAGAACTAGAAAGCAATCTATGTAAAATGGGCTGTACTTAAAAGAGGAATCATCTTGTGAACTACAGTCATAGAAGGGATCAATAATCCAGTTCATACTAATCTGTGTTGCTCAGGAGAGAAAATGCTAACTAGCAGTGAAATTAAAATGACGTGTTACTTTCACAAGAAATTTTTAATGCAGCTAGTCTATCCATGGGAATTGCATTCACTGATGAGAAAAAGGATTTGAATGCATTCAGTGCCATTAACATTATTAGGTGTTATACATGCAAGTATCCAAAACATCAGGATGACAGGAGAGTGTCAATTGGATATAAAAGCCTTCTTGTAATGAGGCAAACTTAGTTCTTCTTGGTAACAAGGCAGCAAAATGAACTCTTAAAAAGTCTTAACAGAATGCTCTCTGAGCACTACTTAATTGGTACCTGTGACTGAACCATGAGATGACATCTCTTAAAAAATGATGTAGCCTTCTGTGTCTATGCAGGTCTACCTTAACTGTCTAACAGAAGGTGTTTCTCTGCATAGGGTGACCATTACACTGAGAACGATAGACAAGGATTGCAGAGAGTATTTCAGACACTCTCCACCTTTTTTTTACTGTACGTAAAATTTGTGGTTGAAGTACAGGTATTCTGTAGCAAACTTGAAAGTGTTTAGATTAAAACTGCTCAAACAATGAGTTTACTATTTTGATTTCATGCTTAGTTGGTTAAAAATGTAGAATTAAAAATCTCTAGGCAAATTTGAAACATCACAGCCCCCCAAAACAAAACAAAACGCAATGCAAAATCACAAAAAAAAATCCCAGAATTGACAAACAGCTTAGCAGAGAAGTGTTTAGTCTCTACTCATAAAGTAGCTGTAATTTCTCTCATCACATAGTTATCTAAAAGCTATCTTTAGTTGTGTCAGCTAATTTTTTCCTAATTCCTTAGATTTATATTTTTTTAATCTGTGGAACTTGGGCAGGAAAAGGATGTGACTTGTAATGCTGAGATTTTATCATAAAATTTAGAAACAACTCTTGGAGATCACTTTAAAGCAATCTAATTCCAGATTACTGGAAACATCAGTGTCCCTTAATTGATCACGGAAGCTGCCAACTTGAATAGTTACTACTAATTCTACAGGCCTGTAGAGATAGACTCTGTGCAACTTTTGATGTTCTGCAGGAAAAAGAAGTTATTATGCAGAGTAATCAAAGTATTTATCCTGATGCTCAGGAAAATATTATTTTTATTAATTTATCGGTTTTTTACATGCAAATTCAGTATAGGAAGCTGGATGTGCCAGACCAGTTGTATCTCAGTACAGTACAGATAAGCTGTTCACCAATGTGATATTCTTTTAAAAAGTGATGGGTTTCAACACTGGCAAATAAGTGCTAAAATTTACCTATTGATATCATCCATCATCTCCAATTGAATATAATTACTTATTAAAAAATTTACTTAGGTCTTTCCTCCCACACATGTTCAGACACAGGGTTCCTCTTTTCCTTCCAAATTCTTTACTTTTCCTTAGGATGGAGTTTCAGATGCATTTATATACTATGAATACAGAAACATGACACAGAGTCCTAAATCAGGAAGTCAGTAATGTGATTTTAATTTTTTTTTTTTAATTTAAAAACAATTATACAATAAAGATGATGACTGACTTCTACTGGGATTCTGAACATTGCTTAGGTGAACCACATCTCTAAACATCTATGTACCTCCAAAAATGTGGTTCAAACCTTAATATTTTTTTTAATGTACAAATTAATATCAGAGGAATTGGTGTCTTGATTTTAGTAGTAATTTCTGTACTGCATCAGATAAAGTTCTTTCTTCCCAAATAGAACTAAAATTGCCACATAATTTACACCTGCAACAGTGCATGAGAAAGCCTAACCACAGGACAGGATCCACTTTGCCACATATTATAGAACTTTTAGCAGAGGAAGTTTTCCTGTTATATTTGCATTCACACAGTAATAAGTTAATTCTGGACTTAGGTTACTACAAAATATGATTTCTAAGGGAAAATGTAATATCCCGCTAATATTACCAACTGGTAATATCCTACCAATTTGGCATTTTGTTGTGAGAAATGACATGAGGATCAGAGAGATAAATTCATGTCCCTAATTCTAGTCTTGTTTACAGGTACATTTTAAAGCCTTGTAGATCAATAAAGTTGACTGGACCTTTTATCAGTTTCCTGAAGAATATTATTTTGCAGTGTAGAAACTGAAGTTTCTTTTACAGTCAAAATTATGTACAATCCAAAAATATTCGGTACTTTTCATGATCTGCTACTCTAAATACTTCTGCTTCATTAACTGGAATACTAGCATATGTAGTATCATTTAGCTGAAAACAGAGAGTCTGACTGTTCAGGTATTATACATCATTATTTTGGAACATCAGGTGTTGTGCTGATTGACACATTGATATGAGGGTGTTTGGAAATCTGCACTCATTTTTTATACTGTTCTGTTACAGGTTTCTATGGGGACCACAGAGAAGCCCAAGTTTATCTGATTAATTTCTTTATCTTTTAATTAGAAATATTAATCCTTTCATCTAAGCGTGTTCTTAGACTACAACTCTTCATGGCCAAGTGCCTGTTATTTTGTCTATGTACAGTACAAAGTATAAGGGGGCCACTGCTTGAAGAAAAACAGAAAAATCAGTAACTATTATAATAATAATAAAATTGATAACATTAATAGCACATCTTTAGATGCAATGTGCATTGATCACAGTAATCTCTAGGTTGACTGAAAGCTAGAATACTTTTCTAGAGGTAGCTATGAATTTAGTGGAATCTTAGACTTTTTTTTTTTTCTTCCTGTTTTACTTAGGGAAATTTGAGTTTTTCTTGTGTGGAGCCACATACAGTGCCTGTGTTTTTCAATGCCACCAGTTACCTTGAGGTTCCTGGTCGTCCGAGCCAGGATCTGTTTTCAGTCAGTTTCCTCTTCCGGACCTGGAACCCAAGTGGACTTCTTCTCTTCAGCAACTTTGCAGATAACCTGGGGAATGTTGAGGTTGACATAAATGAGGGCAAGGTCAGTGTCCATATCAACGTCACCCAAGTAAAGAAGAACCGGATAGACATCTCATCGGGTGAGTGTGTTTTAGGTTTTTTTTAATTTGGTATCATTTTTGTTGGTGTTGTTTAAAATCATCATGTACCTAAAGAATGGAACATTTTTTTTAGAAACTTTAAAGTTTATACTGCAACTATATTATATCCTTTACTGTTTTATTGAGTAAGAGGCACAAGAATGTTGAAACAGTTGTTAGATGAAAAAAAAAATATAAATGATCTTATTCTATCAAGAAATCACCCCTTATCTGTGAGGCACCCCTTATCTATTTCTTCTTTTTTTCTTCCTTCCTTCTGTCTTGCAGTTTGCAAAAATATTTGGTTTCAAAATGGGAGTGTACTCCCTTTCTAATTAGATTGTTCCTAATATTTACCAATAATTAAGGAATCTCTCATAAAAAAAAAAAGAAATCCATTCAGACCGCAGTTATTTCTATGGATTTTTTTAATCTGCATAGCTGTCCTGCAAAAAACTTAGATTTATTTCAATACTTCATTGTTATTTTGTTGCAACAGGCATTTCAGTGCCTGTGAAATTAATTGCTTGTCTGAACATAGAAAAGGAAAATATGGCATCTATCAGGTAAGGCTGCTGTTCTTCTGCAGGGAATTAACAGATGTCACAATATAAATCTACTGGGTTTTCTAGAAGTCAAAATGGTCTGCCTTTGGCACAAAGATTTCTGACCATTGTGGTCCTACTGATAAAAGATGCACAGTTTCTTCACTGGCTATTTTTAACAGCTGACAAAAGAGAATTTCACACAGTCATGTGTGCAGTCTCCTGCATGTGTAGGGTGTAAATAATTCTTTAGGGGAAAAATAGACTGTACTGGGAGGAATGCAGCCTGGTTATCACAAAATATTAGACTAATTAAAACCACAGCCACAATGCAAATCTATTTTGGATTTCATATCTATTGTATTTCTGCCTGTCATCTGTAACAGCATATTTTTCCAGGAGCAAATTAAACTCTCAGTCTTTATATGTTTCTCATAATTTACAAACTTGCTTATATTAGTAGCTTTAATGTCAGTTTTCGAGTTAACAGGGGCCATCAGTACTTCATTCAGGGTCACAGTGTAATGCTGGTTACAGAAATTGGACTGACTGGTAGGACTCACATGAGAGAGCTGTAAGCTGATGTGCAGGTGGCAGAATCTTGGTCCTTCACAGCTCTGCAGTTAAGGTACTTACGTGGAACAGAGTTCTGGTTTGTCTGGTTTTATTTGTCACAACTTCCCTTGAATACCTTAAAGTTGCGTGTACTGACTCAGGGAGCTCTAACATAGCAGGCACAGATTTCAGATAAACAGGAGTCTAGCCTCCCAATTTTTCAAATACAGTTGAATTCTCACCTTTCTCACTGGTAGCTGGGCACTGCTAACCTCCTTACCTAACTACTGCTTTATGAAGTGCTTCTTGATGACTAGAAGGAATCAGACAGTAGGAGAAAGATTTTCTGGTTGACTTGAGAGAACTTTCATACCTAATTCATGTGAGCATTTTGTTTAAGAAGAGAAAGATATACAGTCTTTCTGATATGAGAAAACATTTCTTTCTTTTCCCTTTATGTTGTATGAATACTTCATGGTGTCCTGGGAATACTGTTGTTGGGTTGTGCATAAACACAAAAAATGTAACTGTAGCTCCACTCTCTGTTGTATCCTTTTGTTTATTTTTTATTATAAACTAAAAGGAAGTTAGCAATGGAAAAAAAAACTTTCCACATATTCACTTCAATCAGTACATGCAAATCCTGGAAGACTTTAAAATGCAAACTTAAGTATATTTTATAATGTTCATTCCTACAACACCATCTTTCTGATCCAAGAGGTAATGCTGGTTTTAAATAAGCATCCTTGGCTTGATAAATCAATCTTTAGAGACAAGAGACTTTTCATGCTCTTTTGCATTCAACAAAAAAATGCAAATAGAGAATCCACCGAAGTAAAAAACTATGTTCTTAGGGTAACTGCAAAATATTGGGCACCTCTGTAGCCTTCAGAGTTAAGGGGCAATATTGGGCACCTCTGTAGCCTTCAGAGTTAAGGGGCTTATCTTCCATTCATCAAAGTCAAAACTAAAATTTGCACAGACTTGACTAGAACCAGACTAGCAATAACTGATGCAGATGTAGTAAGAAAAGGCAATATGGAAAGCAACAAAGTCCACTTCCTGTCAAAATTATAGAATTAAAAAATAATTAGAAGGGTATGTTTCCAGCTAGTTCTGTCCAGATCTACTCACATAAATGACATTCCTTCTAGCGGCAAGTTAGGATTATCATTTAACCTCTGGCTGTTTCAGGAAATTCAGTGCAACACAATGAGTGTTCAAATAGCAGTTGTAAAAAGCCTTACCTCATCTTTCATGCTAAAATACTGATCAACAAAGGTCCCATCTAACTCTGTTCAACAGCCCAGAGGACATGAGACCAAAGCAAGTAAACTGAACTTCAGCCTCCTGTATAAATTTAGAAAGCTTATCGAGGACAACCCCCTAGTTTATTGATTCTTGGGTTCCTCCGTCCCTGCAAATTGTCAGTGCAACCAATAGAGTTCCATTGTTCTCAGGGAAATATCTGAAAAAGTTACCATCTATGCTTTAGAATGCATAGCTTGTGCTTTTTAGGCAACTCTCCAGTGAAAGTCAGTGACTGATGAAGCAGAATTTACAAACCCCTGAACTAAACTCATCAGTTTTCCTAGACAAAGAAAGGCTGCAATCAGGAACTCTATTTCTTGATCTGATTGGTTTGAGTCTACTGTACCGAGATGCTAAATCAGGGGAAAGTGTCATAAAAATAATTATAACTCCTACAAGTATTTCTGTGTCTCAGTTCTGTGAAATACAAACTCACAAATGCCTATTCATGTAGCTACATTCACTGCTTAAGGTCAATAGCCAAAAATATACAGAAAGAAACAGAGGGACAAACCTGGCTATCTGTGAACATTCTAAGATTCTAATATTTAGACTCATCTGATGCTAAGTCATCATTCTGTCTTTCATGGACAGAATTTCTGTCTCTCATCTCGATCATGCTGACAAGTGCCTCAGGGGTATCTGTCTCCACTTAATAACATTCAGAGTATAACCCACTACCAGTAATATGAGAAAGACCTGGTGGGAAACGTTATCTTCCCACCAGAAGTGCACTTGTGCTCTGTGTATACACATTCCCTACTTAAGCCTTCATTTAACCACCAAGGCGAAAATACTTCTCGATTCCCACATAAAGTGCCCCAGGGAATTGTCACTGGAAGAGTACCACTTTAGATCTGTCAGACAGAGACATTTTATTACCTGAAGGATGCTATCTTAACCCAAGGTCTAAAATATAAATGAACTGCTATTCAGATAACTCGAGATCTAGCAGAAACACAGAAGGGTGGAAAATTTGCCAGGGATTCTGCAGGGAGAAGGCTGATTTATTTAATACAGATAAATATGGCAAAAAGATATCCATATCCTAAGTTCTAATAAGTTTATGCTTGACAGGAGGAACTGAAGTCATGAGCAGCAGCTAATACAAAATGTTAGCTAATAGATTTGGAGGAGGAAAAAAGAAGATTCAAGCAGATGAATTCAAGTTAAAGGCAGGAGATTTTGGACACAGAAAATTTCTCTGGTTCTTATGGGCTGAAGGAGATTATGTCCTTTTTTCAATGACTTTTCATCTGTACTGTAGGGTAAAATCCAAGCGATCTTCATAGACCATCTAATATTTAAGTAGAGCAGAGAATGGAATGCTTAGATATGAAAGGTCAAAACTGCCTATGAAAAGATGAGTGAGAAAATAAACAGAGGATAAATCAAGAGCTTGTTTTAGAATCTGCCGCCATGAAAACCCAGCCTATTCTCAAGAGGCAGAGATGTTCTGTTCTATAGAGAAACAGGGATTTAAGGTTTGCTTTAAAACACATTGTAAAGTCATTAGATGATTCCTCAGAAGTATAGTTTTTAACGTTACTATTGTTTCTTTGAGCAAAGCAATACTCTCTGTGTTTTTTAATGTTGCCCATTTTTCTCCCATGTTGAAAACTTCAGAAAAGTTTGGTTTCATTAGGAAGGAATTTGGGTTAGGTTGCTGAAGCAGGTAGATAAAACTAAGTAGAAGAAAAGGAGGCAACTGGGACAAAGGCTGCGGCTTAACCCTGCGCTGAAGTGCATTTGCATATGGCTCTGGGAAAAGTTTCATGAAAAGTTTTTATAGCCAAGAAACACTTGGGAGTATGACATTTTTCTAGTTCCTGATTTTTCTGTGCTCAAGAAAGAAGACATTAGCTTGTTGAAGCTTATCAAGAAATACAATTTCATTAAAAACTTATTCTAATTGCAAGATTACAAATATTGAGTAGGTTCTTAGTATGTTCAAGCTCAAGTATTTAAGTATTCAAATATTCAAGCTAAAGTACTTTTAAGCTGCAGCAGAATATCAGAATCCTTTAATATCCAAACTATATTAGAAAACTTCTTTCAAAAAGTTCTAAAAGCAAGATCACATCTTTCTTCCATCTCATCAGCCTAGCATTACTTCCGTCAATCCCTTGTGTAAATCCAACAGTTTCTAGAAAGTTGGCCTGAATCTCATAATGAAAAAAAAACCCAGAATTTAGTCCAAAACTATACAGAGCAGTAAAGATAAATCTCTTGACTGTTTTCTGAGACTCTTTCCTATTATTAATCCCGATGCTGGGGCATACACAATTGTAAAGATATTAATCAAAGTTTACTTTGCAGAGAAAAAGTCAATAAGATATTTAACTCTTGATTTATACACAAGCTTTAAGTATTTCACCTGTGTAATTCTGCACAGTCAGTAGCTTATTTCTTCTAATTAAATCTTTATTTCAGCTCTCAGTGGGCCTGATTTTTCTCTTACTAACAGCAAGTTTATTAATATAACTCTCATCAATCAAATGGTGGTAGCATTTTAATGAGATTAATGTAAGAAAAAAGCAAAATCAAAGTTATTGACTTTGTACAAGAGTTTTGCCAGTCTGTTCACAGCTAAGTAGTGCTTACTGGATGCTTAACAGAATGCTGGGCAGGGCAGGCATTTTTTACTGCTTGAAACCTGTTTTGAAAGTACAATTGGCAAGATGATGAAAAACTTAAAATAATTTGCTCAGGAAGAAAATTAGGCAGTAAGTCTAACTGCAAGGGCTAATAATCTTTGTCCTTCTCATATGTAATACAAGCTGAAAGTTCTTGTGCATATTAATGTAAAATACTCTGTTACATTCAGCATATTGTTATGGGCATCAGAGTGTGCACCTTACTAACACAGTAAAATATTTATCACTGTTTTTTACCAGCTCTTTATTACCTCTACCATTTACCTCTCTGAAGCCCAGGACAGGTCATGGACTAGTCATTTGGTCACTGTTAAATAGCTTACAGCCAGGTCAATTAAAACATGAAATTCTGGTTTTCCAAGTCAACACAAATGTCAGTTGCCTTTCAATTGTAAAACAAAAATCATACCTACTGTATACTACAAAGTGTGTAATCATCCCTGATTCTGTTCAGCCCATGTAGAATAAATATTAAATGTTTATAAGATGGATAGATTTAGATATCAGATGTGTAGAGTTGAGGTTGTGGTTTGAAAGTGACTGAAGGCATGAAAGGAGCAGCAAGGTAGACAGTATCTAACATAACCGAAGAAAAAAAATAAAGTGTATTTTGCCAAAACCAGAAGTGATCTATAGAATATTTTCTAGAAATTGTTGATGAGAATATCAACTATCTGAGTTTTTTTAAAACTAGTAACAACAGAGTGAGAGAGACAACTAAAGCATGACAGACAGTAGGAACACCTCATACTAAAGATAATTTTGAACCCCAAACTATGAGTAAAGAAGCTTCAGATACACAAGAGCATTTTAATAAATATAACAACATTATTTTTCTTTTACATATTCCAAGCATAAAGTAGTAGGATTACTTATCCTGCCAATAAAGATGAAGAAAATTGATCAAGAGACTGAGAGAATTTAATGAAGAATTGAGTACAGTGAAATCTCCAGCAGGTAGGACATGCAGCTAAATAAATGAAGGAGCAATTAGTTGCCTTTTTGAAGACCAAAGGATAACATGAAATGAGTCTCTAGCTGGGATCTGCTAACACCGTGAAAAAATTATCCCTGACAAAAACTGAACAGATAGCATGGAAGGATCTCTAGGAGACAAAGAAAACTGCTAAGAACAGACTGCTTGATGGCAGCTCTCCTTTTCTCTGATTTTAAGTGTAAGGCAATGTCTGCTTCATAATTCCAATGAATCATCTACTATTATCCAAATGTTTTCCCACAGTATGCTATGCAACCTTTCATGATCACTGTATTTAGGCAGAAGTTAAATGTTTTGCATTCCTGCTTTTTATTTGATCATTTTAGAGTATTGTATCCCTTCATCCACTGTACTTCTATGCATAACTATTTCATTTTTACATTTGCAAAGTGTCATAAAAATACATAAAATTGCAGCAGTTTGTCATAAATGGCAACATGATGGCAACCACACAATAAGGTCAGCCAGGTCTTTCACCAATGGCACAAATACCTTCAAGTACCATTTAAACTTCCTAATTTTGGAAAAACATGGATTGCTGTTAATCACAGGATATAGTAGTTCCCGTAAACTTTTCTGTAGGTGTTAGTATTACTGGAGAAATGTGATCGGACTTTGTGCTGTCTTAGCTCTTTAGTTTACCTTGTAACAGATTTAATTTTAATTTAATTTCTCACAAGCTAGTGAGAAAAAATACAAAATTTATTTGAAGTACGTTTTTTACTTTGCTTCTATTTGAGAGAGAAGTAGTTGACTGAGCACATCTTGTGATAACCCATAAGATTAACCATTTTTGATAACTTAAAGACATACTTCTACTCCCTATTTAGTTTGACAATTATGATGTTCTGCAAATGGCTATGAGTAAGTGCAGTTGCAGAAGGTAAAAGGAATGCAGTCACTTTTTAATCAATGGTATAATTACAGTCACTGTACATATGTACATGTACCATTGTGCATATAGCCATGTGTCAGTCAGAGAGTTTACTCAGATAATTTGCCATCTAAAACGAGCAGGAAGTTCACGTATCATTATTTGGTAAAAAATTAAAACCATTTGAACGGATTCAGGAGACCCAGGGTGCTCCTTGTTTCATCTCAATGTCCTGTTGCTATAACTGTCCCCATTGGACACAGGCTGTATCATTTCCAGGATATTATCTTCCTACAGGATCAATAGTTTCTCCACAGTCAGCACTGAGATCCAGGAATAGTTCAGTAGTTAGACTCTTCTGGAGTCCATTACAACAGACAGTATGGAGAAAACAGTTCTTGCTCTGCCAGCCTGGCTTGTCCTCCAACACATCTCTGCAAGAGTTTGTCCTCTTACAGATTCTTATGCCCCTTCCTTCCACCCCACGTTCCCCTCCTCCTTCTGCACACACAACATATTCTGGATGTCATTGCTTAAAAAGTGCAAAAATTGCAAGTTATGGGGTAAGCTTATTATTATTCACCACTTTAGGAAGCGATGCCCATTTTTAGAGCCATAAATACAGCCCAGGTGCCTGCGACCCAAAGAAGTACACACAGGGTCAGGGGGAGAGCCAAGCTGTTGTGACAGGGCTGCTGTGTCTGTGGCCATGTAATGCTAATGGCATGACAGGCAGGAGCTGCCAGAGTTGCACTGGGCTTACACAGTGTGGGCATCTGGAGCAACAGGATGAAGCCCCGGAGTGAGGGTACTGGTCCAAAGACACCTCCCCATGCTGTATAGTGGGGTCAGAAATGAATCATTCCTTGGGCCTGGCTACAAAAATGGTAGAGACACGTCCTGCCTTGTTTCAGAAGCAAGAAACCACAGCAGAGATGGTGAAGAATAGGAGGTGGCTTACAGATGCAGAAATTAAAGTTCTCTGATTTGGAAAAATGGTCTGCCATCACATCATCTACTCAAATTTTTTTATTTTAGAAAAATCTTTGGTGGACATAAAACATTGCTGGTGTAAAAAAGCAATTGTTATTGTTAAAAAAAAAAAAAAAAGAGAGGGGAGAAGAAAGAATACTGGCGACTCAGTCTCCAGTTAGAACATAGGATATTCAGTTTCTGTAAACTTAGAAAAATATTTAGGGACAGATTCAGAGATTGAAGGTCTTGGACATACACTATGTAACAATGTTTCAAAAAAATGGTACAGAATCTTCAAGCAGTGTGCACAACACTGTGGTATAAAGCTATCAACTATGTAAATTAAACCAGGTAGTGCTCTTTTCACCTTTTTGTCTTATCCAAATGCAAGGGAAAGAAAGGAGAATTTAGTTTTAAAGTCAGCATTTGCACTTTGAGTAAAACCAGGAATACTAGTCTTTCTGGAGCAAATGTCTTTGCATGTAATTTGAGCTTTTGCAATTTTTAATTTTTAATCTTATTTATCACTAATCCTCAAATAGGTGTTCCATAAAATCTCAAACCTATTACTTACAAGAAAATAATTAAAATTCATTGTAATATTAAACACAATTCTTTTTTGGGAGAAACATGACCTAATTACAGGCACGGAACTTAAGTTTATGTGCTGGAAACTGACACTCAATATCTTCTTTTTCATTGCTATTCAGGAACCTGGAAAATAGATTATTATCTGTGACAGGTTTCTGGCAGTCCCTCTTGGTTTGACAGTGTTATTTTAGAGAGAAGAGAAAGTCACTTTTGTATATAATGAAAGGAAAAGTTGTCAAGCATTCATACATATTTTATGCTGCATAAAACTTAAGTGCTAGAGGAAAGATTCTGTTTTCAGTCATGCCATTCATTGTAAATTCATGTTGCTTCTGCTGACCTCCAGGCTTGCTTCAATGACACAGAATGGCATCTAGCCCAGAGGATTAATCCAGTTTTTTTACACAAGCAATCCAACTCTTGTAAGTCAGCTTGGCCCTTACTGGTTTTCTTGTTTAGCACAGTCATGCACAACTGTGATGTGTATTTTGGCACTTTGGCATTTTCTACTGACACTGACAAAACTAAAAGCAATTTCTATCAAAGTACTTTCTTGAAATGGCATCAGGCATAGTCTGTACTGTCTATTTTTTTTTTATAGAAGTGGTAACTCTGCTGCAAAAATTGATTTGGGGAGAAAAACATTTTCTATTTGTATGTTGCTAGCTCTCCCTTTACCCTATTCTTGTAAAAGATGGGGAGTCCCTTCAGGCATTTTTGCACGTTGTTTGTTTTCATTTCCAAATGTTGCTGAAGCAGCATCACATGAGCAGTGAGGTGAAACAGAGCTACCAATGCAGTTTGGTTTCTGTAAGCTGAATGGAAGATGATATTGTCTTTAAAAAGCTTACTCATTAAGTTTGTATATTTGATAAGGAGAAAAAAATCTCTACTGTGAGGCAGCCACTGTAAAATACATAGTTTAATTTAGCAGTAACCAGTGTCCACATAGACACTGTTTCACTGAGGAGAAAAACAAAGTTCTACACATGTCCTTTGCAGAGTTCTTCCTTAGTACAGAAAAACATGTTTAGAGTCATGACTTCGCCTTCATCTTTTCCTTGAAATGTATGAATGTACAATGAATTTGAAGGACTTTAAAATTCAAAATTATTCAATTTTTTAAAATACAAAAATAACTTCACTTTCTTTTGCAGATTCAAAATACTGGAACATTATATTGCATACCCTCAAGTATAAGGGTTTTATTGGTTGACTTTTTGTAGCTTTTTTAACAGCTCATTTTCTGCATATTAGCACATACATTAAAACAAACTGCCAAGTGAAATCTACTTTCCCAAAACACTAGCAGGAGATTTCTAGCAGGAGAAAATAACATTCTTAACATTCTGGTGTTGGTACTTAGATAATTTCCTGTAAAAACAGAAACAGCTCCTTCCATGTCTCTTGCTTCTGGAATTTGCTACACAGGGCTGATATTCTTGACTCTACTGAATCTGGGAAAGAGTGGTGCAGAGGAATCTTTGGGAGGCTTAGGCTGGTTTCTGTAGCATTGGAAACAAGTGATGGTTCATCAAATTTGCTGTGTGATAAAGATTTGCTGTGTGCTAAACAAGGATATCTGGTCCCAGGGGAATGACCTTCATCTTCTAAAGCATCTTCCAAAGGCACAGGATGGAGAACAACACTGCTCTGCCTTCTCTACCTTCCCAGGAGCCTGTGAAAGATATGCATGTATATATATATGTCTACACAGACAGAGAGAGAGAGACATGATGTTTTATTGGCAGCCCCCTGTAAAAACAAGCAAACAAAACAAAACAAAAACCCAAAGAAATTACTAAAAAAATTCATTTTTCTTTGGCAGGATGACCCTGAATTACATTTCTATTGAACAAACTTGGAGCACTAAGAATGCACTTACCTCTTCTACCTTTTTCTTTCTAGCTTTGAGCAGTACAGTATGAAGTGTTCTTTTCTAATTCTGTTTGCAGGAAAATGCTGTCATGAATATGATGTTTGCTTCATCTTTCTTTTAATATAATATTTCCTGCAGCAGGCTATTCTTTTATCAGGAAACATTTTTTTTTTTAGCTTCATAAATGTGGCATTTTAGACTTCCATTTCTTACTGCGAGTAAGGATTATTATAACATTATGTTAATCATATTAGCCAATTTTACTACTCATAATAAATAATTATGTTACTAGAAGCATTATAGTCCAGCGTATTCCATATACTATTCAGCTGGATTAACATTTTTTGTGTTATTTCATCCCCACGTCAGGAATCTCTGGTCAGTGTTACAGGTTATTAGTATCCACAAGGCTATTTCATAATTAGAAGAAGGTTTTGTGCTTTTAAATAACGACAAAAAATCCTATACAGAATCAGTAAATATCTGAAATTTGATTATCCAACAAGAAAAATCCATTTACATCATCCTAATCAGATACTGCTCTCACCAGTTGCTTCAGGTGCTCTGCAGTTGGCTAAAACATCTCAAGTTCTTTTTGGCAGAAAGACTGAGTGTCCATTATATTTTTTGAAGGCTTCATCAGGCATTTGCAGTATTAGGTCTCACTGCCATTCCCGTAATCATGAATCAGAGCCAGTGTAACCAGGATTTTTGAAGTGCTGAGCCATTGAACAGTCATATGATAGAGGAATGCAGCAGGTCTGTGGAAAAATTTGGATTTTCCCTAGCAAGATTTTTTCCCAGGATTTTCATGTCTTACTTTGTGCTACTGGTATTCCATCATTATTTCTTAGAGTGAGCAGAAAAGGGTTGTACCAAAGAAGGAGATGTTAGATGTATCATACAACTGTACATTGAAGCAGAGAGAGGTTGGGAGAGGACTTAAGTCAATGCTGGATAAATATTTTTGGCAAACATGTTTTTTTCGATATATAAAAACAATATTATACTTGCTTTATATCTTATATTGGTACCTCTGCAAGAAGTTAGATAGAAATGTGCTCGTTTTCTACTTCCTGATTTTACTGATTCTTTATGGAATCTTTTATTCTGCTTTAGTTTGTTAACACAAACGTACTGCTTATTCCTCAGTTACTGCAGCTTCCTTAGAAGTTTCTTTGTATATGATGTTAAATTCCTACTGACAAATAAGCCTAGAAAATAAGCTTTGCTAATGTACAGGCATTTTCTGTGTACAAACAAGCGAAGGAAGTAGCTTAGCTGTTTTTACCTTTTAAAGTACGTGTCATTTTTATGGAAATACTCTGAGGTCCAATGTGGTGTCCTCAGAATACATCCTCAGAACAATTTCAGCATTAACATTGAATATAAAGGTACATTGAATATAAAGGGAAAGGGAATTATACAGCTCTAACTAAAGGCTCAATAGTTGAGGATTTTTTCCTTTTTTTCCCCCTTTTATTCTTTTCAAAGAACATTTATATTAAACATGTAGCTCTGTAGTTTGTTCCTTAAAGAAAATTCAAATTCTCCAGAACTTTTTTAAACCATAAGGATATATCACATTCTAACAAAAGATAAATTTAAAAATCTTGAAAGAATTCAGTAATATTTTGGAAATCTCTTTTAAAAGAGAAACACAATAACATTCAGTGCTGATATTGCTTTTATATTAATAGTACCTTTAATAGCTCTTTCTTGTATCATATTTTGCATGCACAAGAGGAACTTTTCCTTTCATTTTAATTATCCATATATAAGATGTTTGTATGTTCAGTTATGCTACCAAGGCTTTGCAAAGTAGAATTATTTCTTAATACTATTAATAGCTTCTGTGAAATTAATTCTCATTTATAAAAAAAATGGATATTCATCATCGTAAAAGTGATGAGCAAATTATAGTAGGTGTAAAATTAAGACCATATCCTTGAATTAGTCATAATCTAAAAGAAATTGTATTCTTAAATAACATTTTTAATTTTCTAGGTACCATTGACATCACTACAACAGAACTGAGTTGAAAGAGAGCATCATATTAAATAGCTTAAGTTTAGTTTGGATCAAAACTTGCAACTCATCTGGTTTTGTCATTTGTTAAGTTTAACCAGGAATTTAGATATCCATAATCATAAGCAAACATGAAAATTTTTTGACTTAAAGTTCTGAATATACTGACACCCTGAACTAGCAATGGGGTATGAAACATTGCAGTAGATCAGTTTTTTGCCACTGTATGTAATGGTTCATACACTTAGTAGATAGAAGCCCGAAATAACATCTTGTCTTATTATTATTGAAATGAAAAAAAATCAACCTTAAACGAGATGAGAACAAGAAAAGCAAATGGCATGCCATGACATGCAGGAATATGGACTGAAGCTTGTCCAATTGATCCTCACTGAAATCTTGAAATCGGAGGACAGAGTGGAACAAACACTCTTGAAAGGAGATATGGTCAAAACAAAATGAAATTGAAAAGAACCGAAAATTTGAAATTGACTGACTACAACCAAATGTACTGAGATGAAATGAGGTGCAGTGAAATAGAGCAAAACTGTCCAAAATTATTCCCATTGAAATCCCTAAAAACTGGGAAGAAATATAAACAGATAGAAGAAAAACTGAAATTTTGAAATTAAAAATAAAAAATCAACCCGAAACAAGACAAGAGAATGGGATGTACAGTCTCATAGGAAAACTGGTATTATGTTGAGTTGTTGAGATCTTTGATAGCTGCCACGTGTCCTCAGTTCACACTGGAAACAATAGAAATTTGTGCATTGTAGTTAAGAGCCCAGAAAGGCTATGATGCTGACACTTCCAATCCTGAAGTCAAAATCAGTCAAAATCTTAGCCAAATTAAATCCAATGAGAATTTCAATCTGACTGCTTCTGAGAAAGGCTCTGCAATACACCTTTTCTTTAAAACACAGTTATTTGAAAGTTGCTCTTCAGATGATCTGAGCACAGCAGCAAAAGGTCCAAAACGCGCAAGGTCCTTTCCTCTGAGTATTCACAGTAGCTCACACCATGTCGATGACGCCTGTCTGGTGCTTGTCAGCACTGTCAGGACTCACTGCCTGCCTCTGGAAGTTCTATTTTCAGTTCATTCCATATTCATTTAATGTAAAAAGCAGGTGAGGGGGAGTGACAACAGGGATCAGAAAGCCCTTCTCCAGAACCTTACTTGTTATCATTTGATCCTTTGAGATTTAGCCTGTCAACTTTAAAACTTTATTTCACAGTATTTGAAGTTTTTGCATTGCAAAGAGCTGGTTGGCGGTATAAAATTTGACTAAGATCTGCAGTTCCATTCTCTTTACAATCTGATTATTTTTATTATGGAAGTCAATTTGGAGCTGGAAGTACTGCTACCTCAAGAAGGAATATAGCATATATATTTTTTTTCTGCATGTAAATTAGTGATATTGAGTAGAAAAAGATGTTCATGCTCTGACTAGTTGAGTCTTATGAATGGTCCTGTGGCCAAGCAGCAAAAATAGAAGGTGTTATTTATTTCACATTAAACAGGAGTTCAAACTATTGTGTCTTTTTATTTAGAGTGTTACAGATTCATTAAACTAATACATTTTTTTTGTGCCAGGAATTCTTTGAATAGGACATGTAAAAAGGTTGTCCCTGCCCAGGGTAAATGACTAGGAGATGAAATCTAGAAGATTTCACCACCTATACTCTTGAGAGATTGTCTGGCAGATTACAAGGAAATGCCACAAGTCACTCATTCTCATGTGTCAGGACCCTCACCTGTCCCAATCCGAAAGGGAGGGGAAGCAGTATTTTAAGACTTGCAGGAAAAGATGTCATTGGCACTAAACTGTCAAGTCTGCAAGGGCTGTTGAGGACATTATACAAGATAAAATTTACTGGAATAAATCTCTTGGTTTCTATAGATATAAATGCTCTTATGTTAAGAGAAGGCGCTGCAGTTTTCCCTCATTCTGTTCAAGCCCTCTAAGAGTTACATCTCCATAAGGACACCCAGGCATGTACATGGACACAGTCCTTATCATGTGCACCCCACTTTAAAATCAATATCAAAACAAACAGGTTTCCTTTGATACTTTTCTTTGTCATTGAAGCTCCTGAAACACAAGGTGTGGAAGAGTTGTAGCTTTGCAGCAGGTTTATAAGAATCTGTTCTCTCCTTACCTCTTTTGCTTTCTCCTCGTTTGAGGCAAGGAAAAAAATTACAGCTCAGAGATGTGGCAATTTTATTCCTTATGGCTCAATGAATGGATGACTGCACTGTTGTACTAATAAATTCTGTTGTACTAATAAAATTACTATGGGAATAATGCATGATACACTATCCTACTTAGAAATGGGACATGGTTCTGGGTAAGTGTTTAGCTCGTCCTTATGTATTTTAGCATTGGTAAAATGTTTTGTGCTGTCGAAGGACATTAAAAAGATGTGCTGAGTTTGTTGGTTTTGATTTTTTTTTTTAAATTAGGGATGACCTTAATCAAATTTTAATGTTGTAAAAGCAAACATTTAGAAGTTGTTTTCTCATTGAAAATATGCTGAGTTACATTTCTTGTCCCATGCCACCATAATCAGTCTTTAAAATTATTTTTGGAATAGTTACTATGATGGAAAAAACCACATACCATATGCATAATGTAGCCAAATCTGATGGGTTTACTATATATATCTCCCCAAGCAGACAGAATATTTTTAGGATTTTACTAGATTTTATCCCTTAGAATAAAATATTTGGCATAAATAAACAAACACAGAGGTTCATCATTATTATTAATCATTATGACAAACATATTGCACTTTGAAAAACAATCATAAGAGAATAATTAATTTGCTTTTCACAAACTGATCATTGTTATAAATTCATGTGTTGTAATTAACTGATATATCAAAAAGCACTAGCATAATCAAATGCTTCTTATTTTGACATGCAGACTCTTGCAATGTATAAACACACAGACAGATGGGAAATACATTAATTGAAAACCTATCCTATGAATGTGAATACGTGAAAAACCTTTTGGATTATAGTGGGCGTTAACAAAATATTTACTGTTTTGCATATTTTTCTGCATCTCTACTCCATCCATCATCTGAAGCCTGACACAGTGTCATTCTTCTGAGTAGGTTCAGCAACAAATCAGGAAAACCCAAGTGAATAATCAAGCAAAGCATATGTAGAAAGTGGAGGAATATAAAAGGAGCCAAACCAAAGTCTAATAAATTGTGTTTAAAACTTCAGCTCTCTCCTAGTGAGGTTGTGAAGGTACCAGATGGGTTTACCAACAAGCTGGCAACTTTCAGGTTCAATATTCCAGCTATCTGTGGGGTAGAGAAGTTATCTAGATTCTCAGAATTTTTATGAAGATGACAGGAAGGAAAAGTCACAGAATTTTTCTGTGCAAACCTCATGAATGTAAAGACATTAAGAGAATGCCTTATCCAATGATAAAAATCTGTGTCTGTAACTGAGCATACTATGAAAAAATATTAAGAAAAGTAGCACAAAAAGACAAGTTTTAAAAAATCATGAGCTAGTCCTTGCACATTTTGAAATGGCCTTTTAGATTGAAACTGGTTTTAAGACTTTTCATGTCCTTTGAGCTTCTGAGAAATCAATAGTGTACTTTTTTTTTTTTTTGGTGTATTTTGTTTTAGTAGTAGCTGAGATCCTCTTGCAATCACTTTTCTCTAGGAATTGGATCCTTCAGTAAAGCCTAAGATACATTAAGATGTGATAAAAGCTCAAGTTAGTGGCATGAATTCCTGTCTGTTGTGAGAGCTGGGAGGAATAAGCACTACATGTCTCTGCTGCTAAGTTTACAGAGAAATCTACCTTTTCCACTGTTGATTATTTATTCTTCAAAAGTGAGAAGAAGCTTATGCCTCAGAAAACAAGAGGAGAAGGATAATCCAGGCAACTAGCTGTGGGTAGCAGAGACCAGACAATGTACCCAGCCACTTCCAGTATGCTGCAAGAACTGTGTATTACAGACCTGAGATATTAGGCAGGAGCTTCCTTTGGAAGGCAAAGCTGAAAGGAAGCCTATTTCTTTCAGCAGCAGGGAACAGCATGAAAAAATGTTTGTAGGGAGCAGTGGAGGAAGATGGAATAAGGAGAATCAGAGTATCTCTTTGTAGATAATAGTGAAACTGTGTGTTCTTACAAACAGGCTGAGGTGAAGTGTTTTATTTCTGTTTGTTGCTACTTGATAGTGGCAGCTTTTCTTACCCAAAGTAAGGGATACATTATGTTATTACTTGTGTGTTTCTATCAGTGTATTATGGGAATACTGAAATGATATAGGAATGCTAGACTAAGTGTAGGCAAATGGTCTGACTGTATTCCTTACAAAAGTTGAGGGATAATTTTTTTATTCCACATTGGGCTTCATGGTGTGTTACACCGATGAGCAGTACTCTAGCAGGTTCATGTCATTTATGTATGAATGTATGACATACAAAGTACCTTTGGCTGAAGTGCAGCCATGCCTGGACATTCACTGGTCCAAAACTGTTAAGTGTTCTTCTGAGTTATACTGAAAGGTATCATAGAACAGCAAGTTGTCCGTATTTTTTATGAAGCTACAAGGAGGGAAACAGCTCCTCAGGCAGAAGCAACTCAGGCAGTGTTGTCCAAAGATGGAAAAGAAAAATTAGTTTCACGCAGTTATAAGAAACCTGTGCTTCTAAAAACATGCATGAAGTTGTAGATAACACTCCTTAAACCTGCAGTCTTGCTGTACCTTTCTCTTCATCACAGTTTTCTGTATCATACTTCTTGCAGATTCACATGCTAGAATAGCTGGAACATCCTTGGTTCAGTACGTGCTCTGTGGCAGTCATATATTCTTGAATTTTTTTGTAGTCTGGCTTAGATATGGGGACACAATGTTCAGCATCGTTATGACCAGTACATAGTGAAGTGATTTACATACATCACCAATAGCAGGTGAATGTACCGAATTTTCAATTTCCAAGAAATAGAAAAAAACTTCTTAAGCATTTTATCCTTAATGGTTTAATTTTGATGACTTGATTTCTCACTTTCCCCCAAAAAATCTCTCTACATCATTATTTGTATCTAATTCCTTACTTACTCAGAATTTTTTTTTAACCATTTGTGGACCACACCTCATTCTAACATTCAGTTCTTATTTTTTCTATTCATAGTATTTTGCTTTTTATCTTCTTCATTTTTTGTATGTAAAGGAGAGTAAAACCAACAAAAACTGTGTTATGGGAACTAAGAGAGAAGAGGTCTGAAAATAAAGACACATACTAATTTTAACAACATGAATGGTTTCACAAGCATAAATAAATTTGGAAAAATATATTAATTTCCTGAAAGCACTTCAGTAGTGTAGCCATCAGGTTGGTATAAAAGCATTTTAAGAGTAAGGATAATTATTGAGATAGTAATAAGGTGATATAAACTGGCCATGGATCACTTCAGAATATAATTCAGGAGAATAGAACAGAACAAGTAGAACAATAATGCTCTGGTGGGTCCAGATTGTAGCAGCTAGAAGGGGTCCCATCAAAAAAAGCTAGAAAGGGCCCCTGGATGTAAAAATGTGTATTACTGTAGAACTGAATTCACAACTGTAATATTAAAAAATAAAAAACAAAAAATTTAGTATCTTTTCTCTTCTTGGCAAGAAGGGAAAGGGTCCTTTCTTTCTCTTGCAGCATAACTGTTTGGATTTATTTTTACAATGCAGAGTTAAACTTAGAGTCACATTTTGTCAAGCTTACCCACTTGCTCATAATGCATTAGTGTCTTAGTTTTTATTCACTGATGATTTGTATTTGTGGAAAAAAAAAATCAAAACCGCAAAACAACCCCAAACCCAAACAAAGCCTACTATAATTACTTAAGCACATTTCCTCAGAAATACTATTTGCAGCTCAGCAAGCAATAGGCTGCTATGTGCTGCTTACAGACCTTTTCACTAGCCTCAATTTTCTTGCCAGTCTGGGCTTCCTATCTTTTGGGCCAGATTTTCCATCCCTTGCATAAATTCTTTTATCTCTTCTACCCAGTCCAGTTAGCAAGGTCTTAAAATATGAACATCCATTGATGTTTTGTCACATACTGTATCTTTTTGCCTCTGCAGGGGTATGGGTCATTAAAATCCATATTTTTCTCTACTCTATGTATTTAAGGTCTTTTTCCATTGCTACTTTTATTTTCTGCCCAGCAAATGTAGTTCTTCTCTGTCTGGAATCTTCACTAAGTTTTTGCTTCTTTATTCCTTTCCATTTCCTTTTTATTTCCAACAATGCTATTTAAAAGACTAAAATTGATGCTTTTCAAGTTTATATTAATTTTCTTGAGATTTTAATAATGAGTTAAAAGTTTATCAGGATTTGTTTTTAATAACTCAGCACTATAAATTATTTTCTTTCTCTAGGTAAGAAATAAAACAGTGGACTATTTCACCCAGATTTACTTCATTGGGTTGCATATTTATTATCTGGAATGTAATGATGGGAGAAGATGGGACTGAAATTCTCTTAGATGCTCCAGGTAGCTGAAGAACAGCTGTATAGGTTAACTTCTAATGGTTTGCAAATACCTATAATAGATATATCATGTTTCAATAAAGTGCAGTGTCCATTAAATGTTATTAAGCAGTAGCAGATATATAATGTTCCCATAAATAGTAGTATATTTTTAATGTTGCTAACATCACATAATTTTTAATGTCTAGTCATCATAACAAAAGTAAGAGGCAGCTTTTCCTTAGGGAGCAGCAGGTCTATTCTAGAGAACACTGCACAGTGCAACCAACTGCTAGATAATAGTGTTATCATGGAGAGGTGGATCATGACTCATATTGCTTCTAAATTTTCTAGTACTTATTGTGTATTAGGTGAATTAAATTTTTTTAAATCCACGTTCAAGTGTCTTTTTGTATCTTGCAACATGGTTTCCCTTTAGAAACTCTTTGTAATTACCATTGAAGTTTGTTTTCACTGTTTCTGAAAAACACTCCTGCTCTCACAGTTGACTGATTCATTCGATTGGATTTCACTTACAGGCACAATACAGCATATACTCTTGCATGTCCTCTCTGAAAAGAACTGAAGTAAGCAAGCATGGGCTTGCACAAACTTCTAAGAGATTTAGAAAACTCAAATGGAAATTTTTGCATTAGCTCAGACTTGTTTCACTTCTTTTTAACTACAGAATACATGTTAGGGATTACTATCTCACTCAGTGTATTCCTAAGAGTAAATGTCTCAAAAATAAGTATACTAGTTCTCAACAGCTCATTAAAAACTAATCCATTAACATATTTTTACATGCATCTTTACAATATAAATTATTTATATATTCTAAAAAAAAGTTTAAGCAAAAGGAAATGTAAATCCAGTGCTCAGTGAAAGTGCTACATTTTTGGTTTTTTTGGCTAAACACAAATTATAATTTGCATTTCTTATCATTATTTAGAGTTTTAACAAAACTTTAGTCAGCTTTTTGCTTATGAATGAAATTTTTTATTTTTAAAAACAGATATTATTCTTCTAGCATATTCTTTTAGCTAATGTCCAATTACGCATGTAAGGAAAAATTAGAAACTTGCAGCCAAATAGCCGACAATTTCATCACACTTCTGAGAAAATCAAATAATAGTTATCATCTGAATGAATTGTGGCATTGACTAAAATGTATAATTTATGTTGAGTATGCTAATAGTGACAAATTTGTAAGCAAAAAGCTATTTATTAAAATGATAGTATAACTGTAGTTTCTATAAACTTCCACTCTGAACTCCACACTTCTATATGCTCTCTTAGAAAGTAATAAGGTCTGAATGAACTTTGAACAGAATTGCATTGTAAATTTGAGGAAATTCTATCTCTGGATGTGTAGAAACTTCACTGCATCAGCCAAATAAATAGTCCTTTTTAATTAGCTATCCCATCACAATGGGCAGAGAGAGTAGGTTTGCCACAAGTGAAAGCAAGCTCAGCTAGTGACAGAGATGAGATCAGAGATTCCTTGAATGATCTGCTGTTCTCTCCCTCAGCAGACTCCTGAGGAACAAGAACTTTAAGGTTAGTACCAGAGACTTGCAGTGATAATACCAGAAAGAGGCTGCTTGACAAAGCAGGAAGATCCCTCTCTTTACTTGTTTATATGTGCGTATTTCAAATTAGAACATCTGGCTCATTTGAGAAAAACAAACAAAAAAACGGAAAAATTCAAGATGAGTCCCTTCTTCAAGCTCCAAGCCTGAATAGGTGTCCAATTCTCTAATTTTATCACTTCATGAAAATTGTTATCTTTGCATATGGATTTTGTTGTCCATACATCCTTTAATCACCACAGCTGTTCCACTGCTGCAAATGCTGAAGGGAAGCAAGCTTCTTAATAATCACTGGTGCTTATACTTACGTGTTTGCCAGGTACAGTTTGTATTCATATATTTTTTCATGGTGTATTCCTATCCTTCAGATTTGTTCTACTTCCATCAGAGCAGTTGTGTTGCAATGTCCCTCCCAGAATAGGAAAAAATTGTTCCCTGTGCAAGCCACGTGTACACGGATGTTTCCTTGCATGCTGCATTCCTCCTGTGTTTTGCTGATAACTTTTGCAGTATGAAAAATATTGTCATTTGCAGCCTGAGCTACAGCAGTGAGGATTCTCTTCCAGAGTCTGCATGACTAAAAACAGTTCAGTAAGATGGTCTTTGCTTTTAGTTATTTCTATCCTTTTGTTTTTCTTGAATCTAGAGGACGAAAATCTATTTTTTGGTGTATATCTGCTTTTTAGAAAGATAGACAATATCTACAGTCATTATCATATGATTATTAGAAGATTAAGCAATGTCAAAAGCAGTAAGCTATTCCCCTGCCAGAAGAGAAGCACACCTCTAAATGCATCATATCCCACTCTTTATTGGTGATTATACCAGTATGTCAGCAGTCCTATTCTAACCCTGTAGTTTTGAAAATAAGTAACAACTTTTGAGAGTGCTTTTGGGCTAAGATTGGCCAACTAATTCTTGATCAACAAGCTAAGGCTTTAAAAAAAAAAAAGGAAAAAGACCCTAAACCCTAATATAACTAACTCTAAAGTTTATACTTGTGGGGAGAAGAGATGCAAAGGTGAGATTTGATGAACTGAACCCAGAAACTGGGATTTAATTGCTCTTAGGAGCAAAAGATAGAAATTTAGAAGAGACCTTGTAGTGTTAGCATATTATTTGAGAGAGACATCAGAGTTTCTGCATCATATGTTGTTATCATAGATTAATCTCTCCATTCTGCTTTCTGTATGATTCTAGAAGGAAAATACCACTAGTGGTTTAAAGACCATATTTGATCACTTCATTATAAAAAAAGGATTAAGCAATTAGAGAGCATCCAAAGGGCAACAAAAATGGTGAAGGGCCTTGAGAAGAAGCCACTGAGGAGCAGCTGAGGTCATTTGTTTTGTTCAGCCTGGAGGAGACTGAGGGGAGACCTCACTGCAGCTAAAACTTCCTCATGAGGGGAAGAGGAGGGGCAGGCACTGATCTCTTCTCTGTGGTGACCAGTGACAGGACCTGAGGGAATGGCCTGAAGTTATTTCAAAGGATGTTTAGGTTGAATATTAGAAAAAAGTTCTTCTCCCAAATGGTGGTTGGGCACTGGAATAGGCTCCCCAGGGAAGGGGTCACAGCATCAGACTGACACAGTTCAAGAAGTGTTTGGACAATACTCTCAGGCACATGGTGTGACTCCTGAGGTGTCCTGTGCAGGGCCAGGAGTTGGACTCCATTATCTTTGTGGGTCCCTTCCAGCTCAGGATATTCTGTGATATCTAAACCATGCCCATCTAATGGAAAGGACAGATGCTAATACAGTTGTGTTTCATATCAGTCTAGGGTTGCCTTGCTTCCCCATTGCTGTATTGTTGTGAAATCATTGTAACTGAAGAGATGAATCAGCTTTTGCTAATCTAGCCATTTCCTCTAATATCTTTGTTCTGCATTCTGTGCCGTGCATTTAAAGACTACTGTTTAAGCCCAGAAGAAATTCCCTGAGTTTAATTTGAAGAGATAGTTTGATTTGGATGCATTAATTTTATTCCATATTATGCAGGTGTGAAATTTGATTATTTGTAATTTATTAGTTTTCGTAAGTTCAGTAACCATTTCATTATGCCTATCATGAGCAGACCAAAGTCTTTTTGACTTTTTTTTTGTGTGTGATAAGGGTTTAACATTCATGAAATTTTTGCTTGTTTTGATTTCCTTTTGACATAATTTAAAGATTATATTATGTCTGGAAAAAGCAATACTTTCCATACTTGAGAAATTAAATGTTTCAATTCACCTAAATCAAAGCAGCAGTAAAAAAATCAACTCATTATCTTAGTGATGTGTGAACCTGAAATAATATACTGGGCCTTTTAAAAGTTGTATGAAGGACTACAGCATCTTATTTTTCAGTGTTTTATTAAAAAAAAAGAATCAATAAAATAAAATTAAAACCAAAGAAATTTTACTTTCTCAGTCGGCTGTTAAATTAAAAGCAACTCATGAAATGTACCTCTGCAATAAAAAGGAACGATAAAATTTTGCCTACAGATCCCACACTTTTTCTAATCACTTCACTTAAATATTATTGTCTGTTGTATAAAAATGGCTGATATTGGTCTTAAAAATATGAAAAATCCTCACCCTTGTGATTGTCCTGATACTTGGGTGAAATTTAGAGGCTTACAGTCTGTTTCCATTCAAAGCAGAGATGCAGTTTGCTGATTCAGTCTGGTGTTCCTCCAGTGCAGTCCTTTTTGTTTGTTCTAAATGGCCAGAATCCCATTGCCCTGGCGCAGTGGGAATCAGGCAAGAGAGATGGTTTCTTTTCTCACGTTTTCAAGTTTCTTTCAATCAGAATTGTAACAAAAGCATACTTGCCTTTGACTTTTTATCACTGTCATCTTAAAAGTATTTTCTGACTGCTACAATGTGATCCTCCCTGCCTTTTTATTGTGTTTTGACCACTTTTCCTAAGCACATGAAAACATATTTGTGCAACCGAACCTATGCCTATCTCTGCTAGACTTAATCTCATGGATGGAAGTACGTAGACTACAGGCACTGTGCATTGTCCAGGCTTGCACACTGCCTGATTTCCCACTGGCATAATATCATTAAATTAGTAAATACATGTGTGCTTTCTTATGTTATTTAGGGAAAAGTCTTGCAATTTTTATGATGGCAAAGGCAGATGTCTCCAATCAGTTCCAGATCGTGTTCGTCATTTATACAATGGAGCTGTTTGTGGAGCCATCTTCTATGTGGGCTCTCAGATATGAATGATAATCTGGATTTTTTTAACCTGCTATTGTTCATCTGATTTAGAGCACAACCTCATGAGTAGTTTCAAGGACCTGACTGAAAGTACATTAACCAAGAGTAGTAAATACAAAGAAGAGGGGAGAAGGTTAGCCTAGAAGGTCAAGCAGGTGTGTTTATGGATAAAGAGTAACCTATGATTCCAGTATGAAAAGAGCTCTCCATGAGACTGAACAATTTTGTGGCTTGCTAGAGAAACAGCATTCTGCATTTCTATGATCATTGTTGTGGCATTGTGGCAAGAATATTCAGTCCATGATTTTACATTGCAAAAATATTCTGCAGCAGTTTTGTTGTATTCAAGTTGCAGATTTAGAAAGAGACCTATAAAAAATATTCTCTTATTCTGAAACTCCTCTACGATCAGGTTCTCAGCTGTGGTTTCTGAAACAGATGGTTCAGCTCAATAGATGTGTTAGTATTTTACAGCATAGGAGAAAAGAAAATGAGAGGCAAGAAAAAATACTAAAAAAATAGCCTTAATTGATACAGATTTAAATAATTTGTCATTGAATAATGGTTTAGAAGCTCATTATAATAAACTAGAAAATAGTCATATCTAAATAATTACTCATATAAAGAAAACAAAAACTGAAGTGAATCTTAGAAGCTTAGTCCACTGTGCACTGAATATTGCAAAAGGCCAATTTGCTTCCAGCGCTGTGAGTAAGTTTTGAAAAAGACAATTGTTCTTAGCTAAAACACCGATTCCTACTGTTAGAAATAAAAAAATGCTTCATGATTGTCTTTCAGATCAGGTGACTGGAAGAAGTTCCATTCATAGGAAGAAAATGACTCAAAAAAGCAACAAGATTTTTTTAAAAAAATCTCATTGCAAGATAAAACATCCCTAATTGTCTTATGTGTCAATATCACAATATAAACCTTTTCTAGACCATAGTCTTTTTTATAAGTGTGTGTGTTCTTTGATTTCCTGCTGTGTATTATTCTTTTCATGATATTCACCAAAGAAGCTTAACCTGCTCTTGCTCTGAAATATCACACATTTTTTGGTCAAAATAATAGTCCTTAGGGTATTACCGAGCAGCTTGTATTTTGCAGAACAACTAATATTCTCTCCTTTGCTGTGATTTCAAGCCAGTACAAGAGGGCACTGTATGTATTTTTATTATTTTTGTTTTAAAGGGACCTAGTTTTTTCAGTTAGGAATTTACTATGGTTTGACTGAAGTCTGTCTGGAGGAATCCTTGATTTTTTTAACCCATTAACTGTTGAAACTGTGTGTCTGGAACAGATGAGATATTTCAAATGGTTTTCTCAAGAAGTGACAGAAGAGCTCCGTCTAGGAAAAAACCCACTGAGGCTGCACTCTCTGTCCAATAAGGCTATCAGCACAATGCACTACCACTGTTGTATTTGAAGTTGTGATCCCAATTTATGTTTTTATTAGGCATTTAAGACCCTGCTATGACTGCAAAGTCAAACATTATGAAATCTAAGACATCTAAGGCTTTTGCAGCTTTAGTTTGGCACCGTTTAATATATGCAGTAAGAAGCTCATTAGTTAAATAATGGTTCTCCCCATATAGCCTGCAAGAATTCATTTAGTGCACAAAATTATTTATGCATGCTTAAAAAGTGGTTGCTCAATGTTTTGGTTTTTTCCCTTGTCACTCAGAAATGTAGCCATAAGCTAAATTGATTGCTGTAAGTACAGAATTGCCCACTTACACGTGACCATCCTATGAGACTGCCTTAGGAAGATTTCTGCATTTCTTTTCACATCTGCAGTCCCCTTCATCTGCTTCTGCCCATGCCATGCTGAAGCATGTAAGTAAACAGTAAAAATGTCCAGTAATGTGAGCTGCCTTTGTTGTGATGTGGCACTTCCCATTTCTGTAAAAAATGAAGTAGAAAATTCTACGTGCAACAGCTGCGTAATCCGAGGCTGTGCCATGACATCATTCTGGACACATATGGGAAAAACCATGGAATAGAATCACTGTGATAACCCTTCAGAAGGGTGAATAAGCAGAATTAGAAATTTTGCACCCAACCTACAGAACAAAACTGAGCAAATCTTGTACATATTCAGCTTGTGTACAGGCAAAAGTCAGAGAGAAATCAGAAGTCATTGGTTGTTCTGGGATTCTGGTCATCCCATTTTAGCTAGTATCCTATTTTATCTAATCATTCTAGTTGTTCCTTTCTTTGACTTGTCCAGCTATTTTTCTTCTGTTTCGGGTGCTGAGTTTGTTGTCTGCTACCCCATTTGCTAAACAGATTTTTAATTCTGATTTTTGCCCATTTGACTGTAGCCTCCTGCCTAGCCAGGCCAAGTTGTTTCCTAAAATGCTATTTCTCCAGCTAGGTCTGTGTTCCTTCTTTCACTCTTCTTGGGCACATTATCCGCCTGCCACTTGCTCTTCTGTGTGACTTTGCAGTTCCTCCCTACATCTATTGCTGTTATCTACTCCCAATTGATTATTCTTGACACATTTCTTCCCCAGGGTTTTATCTTTTTGTTTTTATTTAGGTGATGTCATTCTCCTGGCCCTACAGACTCTTTTCTTATTTGTCCTGTATCCATCTCCCTCACCTTCAGTGCTGGAATGGCATCATCAAGGTAATCCCTCCAAAATTTCAGCCTTCACTTCACTTGGCCAGATGTTAAGAGACTTTTCTCTTCTCCAACAGCCATTGCTTCCTGGCCTCCCCTGATGTACTTAACTCTCACTTTTAGTCCTTTTTAGTCAGTTCTATCTTTTCTCCCACACTCGCACTTTTATTCTCACCATCAGAAGTTCAATTTAACCACGGTTTAACTTTATGCTATTTTTTCATTCTCCTTCCAAAGTGTTTATCCAATTCCTTCATTTCTGTACTTGAATAAGTCCTTTTGCTTTTCTGGAAAAAGTAGACAGCAGAGGAGAGATGGACTCCTTGTCTTGAAGCAACCAAAATTTAAAAAAAAAAAGTCTTCATTCTCATAAATGCAATCATCAATTTGCCTTCTGGAGATGGCTTTGTTCTTTCTAATTATAGTATATAGTGGGTTCTGGGTTTACTAGGTATACTAGCACAATTTTTTCTAAAATCTTAGCATTAATATTGATCAAGTCACATTGGTCATGCACAAATCCTGTTTTTTCTGAAGAATAGTTTACAGGAAAAAGCAGGTAAAATGTTTAAACTTAAGGAAGAAATTGTATAGAGGTATTACTAAAGTAATTTTCTACCTAATTTGAATTTTATTCAAAAGTTTCTGAGTCACTACAACCCCTCTCTCCCCTATTGTGGCAAGCAAGTTTTTTTTTGGTTTTTTTTTTGTCCTTCTAAAAGTCTTCATTGATTGCCCTGAAAACCTTTTAAGAGAAGAATAGTAAATTGAAGTAAGCAATTATCACAAAGCATTTTTGAGAAAATAATTATATATTTGTAATGATCTAAGAAATCAAAAATAGAATTTTATTATATCAAGGATTTTATAATTTAAAAAAAAAAAACTTAATTGACCTTCTATTCAAAATCCTTATAAATGTTCCTTATATTTGGATCTTACTGAAGGAATAGCTGATAAGGAACTTGTGTCCTTATCATATACCTAAAAATTAAAGTAAATACTATTTTCAATGAAAAACCCAATGTGCATTCCAAATGTGCCAGTGTAGCTTTTCTGCAGAATACCAAACAGCTGGAGTCCTTAGGGCATGCTAACTTTCAAAAATGAGAACAGGCAACATTTTAATAGGCAATCTTAAGGGAAAGGGCAGTCTCTCTTCCTGCAGAAATACTACAGTGAAAATACTTTCCATAAATATTTGACCTCTTTAAATACAAAGTGGTCAGAATTGTTCTTTTTCCACAGGTAGTATGCTAGTGTATAAGAAACTAAATAACATGGGAAAAATACAGAAGTTTTCCTGCTCTTGATTAAAAGAAAAAAAAATGGGATTGGACTTGCATATCTTCACAAAGAAGAAACCTGGAGAATGTAGACCATATGGCTATGCTGTATCTGAGGGTGAAAAGAAAAATTAGTACCCTCAGTCTCACAGCAACCAGTTTTTGCTTTTCTCCAGACACATGATTAATGAATGGCAAGAGACATGTTTCAGGATCCCCGTGTATCCCCCACTATCACTGCACTGATAAATAACCATTCTCATTTCTAATATTCTCAGGGAAGGAGAATACAGTGTCAGCTGTAGTTACAGTTGCTTCACTAACCAGCTTCTGAGCACCTTAGCTCTCCTATTCCCTACCTTGGCTTAGGAGCAGTTCAACATTTAAGCAGTCTAGCTTTTCTACATGTCCTAATTACAGTAATGAATGCTCTGCTTATAGGGTACAGATTGAATTAATGACATGAGCATCAATTAGATGTTTAATTTTTCATTATATCTTTTTCTGCTAATTGGTAAAAGAGTGTAGGACTATAAGAAAAAATGGATGTAGAGTACATGGTATTTTAAATACATTTATTCTAATGCTTTCCAAAATGTTATTCATTAATTCTGTGGAAAGCTAAGTGTTTACAGGACACAAGCCCTCCTTACTAGCTGTAAATAAAAGAAAATAAAAATATATACATAATCTTTTAATGTCATTTCTATGATCTGGTTGCTAATGGGATTTTATGCACATTGTACTTGCAGACAGTGAAAGAGAAGTCATCTTTTTTAAAACTAATGTGATACCTTTGTTAAAGTAGAATCTTTTTTCAGGAAAAAACACCATTTAAAACAGTATCCACCTTCTGACTAATGCCATTATTGAGCTGTTGACAAAGAAGGACTAATAGATTTTGCATGAATGACCTCTGGAATTACATTAGTTATACACTCATTTTAGAATTATTTGTGCAAATTAAATGTGTGTCTAGTTAGGTCACCTTTTCATATATTTATATGCTGATTTGCATTATGGTTTCATTAACAGTCATCCCCAAGTCTTAACCCTGCCTTTGTACCACTCCATGCCAAAACTAATTTTCATTTACATGGTCTTGGTTTTGTCTGTAATGTGTTTATGTTTCATAAAGGCATAAATTAATTTTAAAAATTAGTAAGGGATTCTATTTATGCCTCTCTCTTTTACTTGAAAATTATCTATGTGATAAGTAATATTAGCATCACACTGCCTGCTTCTGCTATTGTTTTTATCCCGTTATGGTCTCACAGGCAATTAATGTCCTAGCCAGAAGACTCTGAAGAAGGCTATTACACTTCCATTTAACAGCCTGTTGCCTGTTCTTAATTTGGAAATTAGTCTGTATTTACACAATTTTTTAAAAATCAATATTTATTTATTTACTTATTTTATGGGGGAAATGTTATGATGATGAGGTGGTTTGGATTTTAGTATGGAAAAGGATTTCCTTGTACTTCAAAAGCTTTCTGTACTTCTATTTCCTGGCAAATAGTTGGGCTCCTTAAGGATATCCTTAAAGGATAAATATCTAAGGCTTATACTTCCTGGAGCTGGGAAATGTACAACAGATTCAAAGGAGGAAATATTCCAGTAAGTCTCATGAAGTCACGTCCAGAAACAAGAATGCTGCTCTATGACATTATATGTAAGAATGCTGTGTAGGGATCCTGTTGATAACCAAACATCATAATACACTCCTTGAAAGGCACAGAATGACTCCTATTCCTGAAATTTTCTTGGGAATCCATAGATTTTAGGATGTGGTGGCTCAGATGCTGTTGCTATCAAGCCTGCCACAGACGCCAACACCAGTACCAGTATGTTCGATCTGTTTGCCCGTGAGCCTTCCCGATAACCACGGACCATTCTCAGCAACTTCTTGCTTCCCCTGCTGGATGGGGAATCAGGTTGGATTTGTGCAATATGGTCAGAACATGGGTGGCTTTATTGTCCTGATTGAGCCTGCACAGTTCTCCAGCAAGTACTTCTAAACAGCACTAGTCACAGGGTTTGCATTTCTATTCCTTTTCCTGACTCTCTTTTTGCCACCTTTGTACCTGCCATTTTCTGCTCTGCTATCCTGTCAGGTAAACAATGTTTTAGTAACTACTTTCTCCCTTTTTTTTTCCCCTTTTTGCTACATCTACACCCATATTTGATATTTCTGATATTGTTACCTAGATTTTTTTTGCTTATGTAGTATTACTGGAAAAGTTAGCAAGATTCTGCTGGCCTTGCACGACTTCACTCCCCAAAGGCACCCAGTGCTTCCCATCAGTGGTCTGTGAAGCCTGGCCATTTTTCATTTTACTCTGCCTATGCACTAAAGCAATTCTGCCATCCCTCATGGCACTATCTGTAGCTTTTTTCAGCTTCTCATTTCATTACCTAACATGTCTGACAATTTCTTATGTCATATGCAGTCCTTTTCTATGTCCTATCCAGTTAGCCTAACCTCAGCAAGTACCAAATTGGTCTTTTCATTTTCTTACACCTCTAACAGCACAGAGGTGCAATCAAGTCTGAGGGATGTTTTGAAAGCCAAAAGGTATTCTAAGTTCTCTGAATAGATACTAAAATATGAGCTGCAAAAGGAGACATACCAATAAATCAAAAACTTCTCTTTGACACTAGTCAGCTATGTGTTTTATATTGTTCATTTAAAATTTAACACAAGGATTGTGCCTGGCAGAGACATAATTTAAAATTATTTAGCAACTGCCTATTAATATTGAACAGCAGATTGCGAACAATGATAAAATACCTTGATCATCGTATATATACTTGATTCAGCATATTGAACACTTATTTCAGTTGAAACTGAATAAATGCAGAAAATTAAGTCCAATATTATAAGTTTTGGTATAGAAATGCAGAATGCATTGCATTCAGAGGATGTAAGAGAAGTTTAAAGAGCTCAAAGAGAATTTATATAGGTCTATAGACTTGTGAAAATTGTAGTAGGAGTTTGTAATGACGGCAAGGGATTTAAACTTGTTCTCTGTTTCTTAAAACAGTTTCTTTATATTTTCATGAAATATAAAGTTTTAGTAGTTGCTCTGGGGGGAAAATGGCATCTTCTGAATCATACTTCTTCAGTAATGAATGTAAAAGGTCAAACCAAAGTAGGCAAACACTAGAGCACTCTGGAGACAGTCTCCCCACACAGTTCTGAAAGACGAGGAAAGGTAATCCTAGCGCAGAAAAAAAAAGCTTCAAGAAAGGGACGTACAGGTCATGATGGTCTGAAAGGTGAAGCATTTTGCAATTATATAAGAATAATGATTTTAACATGTCCTTTTGTTTGAGCTTCAATTTCTTGGGTTAACATTGTGCATATAATGGTAAATACAAGAATATCTCAGAAATCTAAGTAGAAAATAAAATATTTATATACATCTTTTAGGAAACTAGGAAAGTTTAGCTTAGAAGTAATCCTTAATACAGTAATTAGAATTGGGGAGTTTTTTTGGTTGTGTTCTAAGATAATCTTTCTTTTGTTTCTGCAAATCTATGTTAAGCATACTTCTCAAAGCACAAGAATGAGTCGATGTCATTGTTAGGGCTCTGTGGCTCATACCTTAGAAATTTTGTCATTTGTTTGAAATAGAAACACAACAACAAAATGGATTGTTTTGGTTGAGCTATGTGGATGTGATCAGGGATCTAATATTAAACTGCATAAAACCGATATCTCAATATAGAACACTTTCCAAAATTGCTCTGATACATGCCTAGATGGCAGTGGGTGGTGGATCCTTCTAATTACTCAAGTTTCATAAAGATATTTCCATGTGAAAAATCATATGACAAGGAATACAATATGTATAACAAGCCAGCAGTGAATTGAAAATACATGCATGAAAAGATCAGTAATGTAGATTTAAAATTATCTTTCTGATATTGAAAATAGCACCCCCCAGCTTTATACAAATCAAAAACTTAAAAGAAAGATCAATTCTAAGGCTAAAGTGGAATCTTTGGTATGTCAGCAATAGTAAACCCTATTTTCCTCCTGGTTTCATGAAGCAAAAACTATTTCTGTTCTATTTCCATGCTTGGTGTCAGCCTTTTAGCAGGAACTGGAGATAAGAGAGTCTGCAAAAGAGAAGAAAAAAAAAAAAGGAGTAAAGGGAGACTATTTAGAGAATCCAAAGACTATTTGTCTTGACAGAGAAAAAACAGACAGATCTTTTTAAAACTGGAAAAACTGTAATGCAAAGGAGAGCATAGGAGAAGAATGCTTAGGAAATGGATTCAATGCTGGAAGTTAACTAGGATGGATGTATATAAGTTGATTTCAAATTTATAATGGTATGATCTGAGGTAGCCAGAGATTTTAATGCATGAAATAGCTGCCTGTGAGAGTGGAGACCTGGACTTGATGCTGTGGGAGATTCCTTTCACTTCTGTGTAACTATTTCAGTTGCTCCTGTACTAAAGGTTACAGTGCTGTCATTCATACTGAAACAGAAGGCATACCCTGAAAAAAACTATATAGCCTGCATTTATAAATAGAAATCTATTCTGTAGAATGTTTTCAATAAAGAGAAACATCTACAATTCTGTTTTCCTTTAGTATTTTCTGCTTTTCTTTGTTAACCTAGAATTCTCTTCAATATTTACCAAAAAAAAAAAAAAAAAAAGTTTTGCCATCAAAAACTTGCGGGTTTGTGGAAGCAAGAATACAGGTGCATGATATTTAACCACTTGTGTTTCAGTAAGTTCATAATCTCATTCTGGAATTTATGTAATGCTTCATGTAGAAATAATGATTAACCATATATATTTTTTCATTCATAAAATGGGGAAAGTAAATAAAAGGTTACATTTTTCAAGAGTAAAAAACAGATTTTTATTCTAAATTCATACAGTGGATTTTATACTCTTGAGAATGTCATTAGCAATTCATATAAAAATCAATGCCTATTGAGTCACAAACATGTAGTTTTCCTTGAAAAATAATTCTCATTCCTTCTCTACCCCTTTCATAAAGTATACAGTAGGCTGAATATTAATCCTCACTACATCTGTATATTAATTGCCGACTGTTTTCTCTGAACATATTACTCTGTTAAAAATAACTGAAGATTATTGTTATCAAAAGAGAGAAAAATGTACAAAACCTTTGCTAGCAATTTCCTGTTCTGTAATTTTCTTCTCACAGAATATTTTTCTTTTGTGAAAGAAATTCAAAAACACTCAAGCTTTACAATCTAGGCCACAGAGACATAAAAATAATTCTCATTTCATTTTTTTCTCTGAAGCCTTAAAAATCTTGAAAGGATCTTCTCCAAAAAGGGACATTTCTATGTTGCACAGATGCAGTCATATTTGAAAAAAAAAAAAAAGCAAAACCTTTACTGCTGCATGTCCAGATCAAAATTATGTTATCCCTTTGTGAAACAGCAAAAGTCTATCTATCACATCCAAGAGAACTGAAACGGAAATTTTAGCATGAAGAAACTTGGCATATTTTGACTGTGCATTGAAAATTTTGAAGTATTTGATTGTCCTGACTGATTGTTTATCTACTGAAAATCATTGTCAAAAATACCTGTCTCAGATTAAGTCTTTCTATGAATCTTCAAATCCCTTGGTATCCTTCAAGAAAGGTTTTTTAACAAATATGTACATACATGGATATTATGCAAGGTACACTATATACCCCTATTTTTCACTTATTTTTTCAACAGAACATAAAATCAAAAAAAAATTTCAGTGCAACAGATTTTTTGAAGAAATGTGAGATTTTGCATTTTTTGGGTTACCTAGCCACCTTTTTTATTTGTTTGCATGTCTTTGTTGCATTTAACTGAGACTGTCATCACCGTGGGGAGCGGAAAAATCCAGGAAGTCTAAAAAGCTCTTGTAAAAGAGATTAGGGAAGCACCCCAAAGAAGTTAAAGTGGGAAAAATAAATGAGGCTTTTTGTGTTACTTGGTACGTCATATTACTGCTCCAAAGATACATTTGAAAATTTGCACAGATAACCACATTGCTCATTCCTGGTATTGCTCTGCCCTTCTACCTTACTATAGCACAAGAACAGGTTTCTAAGGAACGTAGGCAAATACAGATTGTGATCTTAAAACTCCCGTAATTTGCTTTGTTGACATGATAGCTATCACAGTGGTATCTGCCAATGTTTGGCAGGTTGCCAACATGGAAAGTTAGCATGCAGTTCAGTCTTTTACCTCTTAAATTAAGCTATTAGTATACAGCTGTTTTTTGGGTCTCATTGTGAGGTTGTGTATTCTCCCAGCCAGTTTTCAGAGCAGAGGTTCTCCAGCCCCCAGTCATTCTCACGGCCTCTTCTGGACCCACACAAGCAGGTCCATATCTTTCTTATGCTGGCTGGATGACATAAGCCCAACTAAAAAAATAAAACTCTTGAGGCTGTATGTATCAGACAGGGCTTCTTTCAGTCTTCTAAAGTTCAGAATCCTGAAAGCTGTAAATAAGAAGTGTGCAAGTTCAATGTAGCAGGAAAACTATAAAGAAAACAAACCCTCTGTTCTTCATGTTGCTAAGATTCAAAACTTCTAGCGGTTTCTTTTAGCTTTTTAATAACTTGTTAATAATAACTTAATAACTTGTTATTAATAACTTAATAACTGGTGTACTTTTAAAATTGCTTTTTTTGTGTGGGATCTGATCTCTTGTGTCATGCAAATGAGGATTTATAAACTGTCTCCAAAAGATTTGTTTTGTCCATATATTTAATTTACATTCCTCTGTTGATTTCAAGTCATCTGGAATAGCTGCAAATTGAAAGCTTGCTATAATCACCCATTAACCTTTTATTAGTTAAGAGTAGAACTTTGAACTCAGAAGAAACTAAAGCCTGTGGAGGTCAGAGAAGACATTTGTATGTCTTTTGCAGTGAATCCTATTTACAAATTCCAATTTCTGAGGCTAAAATTTGGTTTTTGATCTACTGGACAGGGATTTATTTTGTACTATTCTAAGGTGATCATAACAGTCAGTCATATACCTGAGAGAACCAGAAGATGTGTGAGCCACAGATCTCTTGAGATCTCTGCTGTTGATAGCAGTAATGGAAGGTTAAAAAAAATCCTCCTCCAGCACTGCAGAAGTGCTTAGTGGTTGTACCTGATTGTAATGCAGATGACTGTATTTAGGAGGGAAATGGATTCTGCATGCTTCCTCAAGATGTCACATAGCTTCTGGGAACAGGATTCTCCAAGGAGCAGTGTGATGAGGTGAGCTAGACACAGGCAGTGTTTCTGCAGATTCCCCATTCTTAGGATTATTTCTGCAGAGCAGAACTTTCCTGCATCCCTGATGTATATGTCCTCTGCAGAAGTATAGACACAGAGGGAAATGCTTTATCTCCTGGTAATAAAGAATACAGCACTCTTTTGATCCTTTTTTTATCCGCTTTCATCTGGAGAAGCATGCTCTATAGCACTTCTGTCACTTTGTATATTTTTTCCCTTTACAAATAACAAAGATTAATTCTCTGGAGGGCACTTTTCAACCCTGAGGCCAAGAAGCTGTGTTCTTATATCATGGTGAATTTACACGTAAATGTAGTCAGGATTAAATTAGAGCCATCAAATAAAGAATTAATTTGGGGCTAGTTGACTATTTGAATTCCCTTCCTTGCAAATTGTGCTTTTCTTCTGGTTTCAGTGTTCATGAAATACTTAAATGTTTAAAAGCCCTTAAGAAAACAGTATTACTATTTTGTTGCATATGCAGTCAGTATGCATTTGCCAAGGCACAATCAGAGAGAATGGTGGTTCTTTTCTCTATATGAGCCCAAAAATTTTGTTATCAGCAGCAGGGATTACAAAGATGCCTGAAAGCACAGATTCCTCCATAACGAAACAGATTTCTGTGGGACCATGTGGCTGATGATGCCTGGTTCTACAACTGTGCAAGTAATATCAGAGCTTTCTGCTAAGTCCTATTGACATGGTCAGTCTTCAGAAGGTTTTTTGCTTTAGTTCAGTGAAAGGAATAGAGACTGGGTTTCTTTTTATTTGTTTTGTCAAAGAGAGAGTTTCAGAGCCAAGAGCGGAAAGACTGGTCTTTCATTTTATAGGCAATTGTTTTTACAAATACCAGGCTCACTGCTATGCATGGTGCATCATCAATAAACACAGGCCACACAATTGTTGCAATCCTTCAGTGCACTGTTCCTCTGGCTAAAAAGTCACTTTGGAGTTCAGTAATGTCCCAAGGGTGTACCAGATTTCATGCCTGATTTTTAGTCTTGGACTAGTACTTTTAAAAATCATGCAGACTCATGCTTTCCATGAGGAATTTTAACTTGGCAAGAGTTACTGATGTTTAATCTTCTGCTTTTGAAGATTGTAATGGAATACAGAAAACTGTTTCCAAAGCTCCCTAAAAATGTGTCTGTATGAGTCTGTGACATATGGCATATATATGTTCTATGAGCTTGGAGATTTTAACTGTTAATGCTTTATGTTTGTCAAAAAATCCTCTGAAATGTAATTTACAAACCTCAGCATCAGAGTACAATTATAAAATTGGATTACGTTGGTTGAACTGCACTCCAGCTAGGGAACTTAATGATAGCAGTCAGATCTTTGGATTAGTATCTCATCAACTTCTGTGGAAAAGAGACTCTCTCAGTATTTATAGAGATATTTTTTCAGCCATAAGAACTCCTTGGCTTGCAGAATAAATGGAACTTTGGGACAGAATATAACCAGGCTGCAGGACACTAAAGATGCTTGGGGTATCCAGCAACCTTGTTCATAATTGAGGTTTTGCTGTTGCTATGATTTTTTTTAATGTTTGGAAGATTCAGCTGAGCTAATACTTTTAGACGGGAAGAGGAATCATCTTTATTCTTTCTTCTTCTTAACCCTTGAATGTGAACTGTGTTAGGCCTGTAAAGTATCTGACAGTCAGAAATGAGGTCTCACAGGTAAATAAGAAACAAAAAAAGCAAAAGCTCCTATTGAAATTTGCCAATATCAGTCTGAAGGTGGAAAACAACCGCTTTCAAGCAGAGATGAAGGAGTCTGAATGTGAGGGAGGTACATAGCAGAATCATTTCATAATTCCCCTCTCACCTAAATGAGGACTAAATTTATCAGGCCATGCTGCTCTGAGAATGTTTTGGTGTTTATTTGTTTTGTTTCCAAAACAGAAATCTAAAAAGAGTTTTTTTTTCTGCCATTCTTTCCTAAAATCCCTACAGAATTACATCCTGAAAGTGATATACTCATGGCTGAGAATGTTTTGCCATGCTTTTTGTAGAATTTGTGAGTGGTATATGCTTCCCAACAAATGTTATTTGGTCCACAGTGGGGCAGAGTTTTGACAACAGCATGAATTTTTCATATCTTTTTCTAAGGGAAAGAGAAAAAAAACCCGAACTTCTACATCTTTCAGATTTGTTACTAACTGTACCTGCAGTTGTACCAACATATGCAAAAATAGATACAGTAGAAATATAAACTGACACTTCTGAGCAATTCCGTTCCTGCTTCGCATATGAAAGTGTGGCACCCTAACACTTTTGTCATCTCTAAAGTACAGCTCGTGTTGAAGTTTGCTAAAAGTGGTTCCATTCTCAGTGTTTCCCAGGTCATAACAATTCATTCTACTTATGTATTTATCTTTCTTTCAATGTGGTTTACATAGGATCTTGTTTCATTTCATACGCTAAAAACTGCCAAGAAAATCTTCTTAGAAACTTGGCATGAAAAATAAAATAATCCTATGGACAAGCAGGGTCACATGAAATGGTACTAGGTTTATTTGCTCCCCTGTTTAATCTATTTTAATAAAAATACAGACGGGATTTTTAGTCATGAAGATCAGAGAAGATTTTTTTTTTTTATGAAACTTAGGCTCTGGACATGTGAGGAGTTTTTGAAAGTCCATCCCTTTAGTGTTTACTTGTAACTTCTGTGAGCCCTAGTGTTGTGCATTATGACTGTTGGATTGTCTTACTGTATTTTAAATGATGATTTGACCTTGTGAACTGCTCACATGTCATTCTCAACACTGCATTAGGGCAGAAAAAAAGAAGCCTAATCAGGGACTCACTGTTCCGTAATACAAAGGCTTTCATGTTAATAGACTGTTCATATCTTTATGAAGGTATCACTTAACAGCGTGAGGTTTCTAGCTCATATCAAATGTTGAAATTATATAGCTTCACTAGAAGCATAGATTGCATAGCTTCACTGTTTTGAAGCTTGGGCAAGGTTAAGAAAGCTGATTGAATCTTATTTCTCATATCCCTTGGAGTTTTCTTTCTGGAATTTCTACTTTTAGCATTTTTTTTTAATCTAGCAACAGGAACCTTTCCTTTTTTTTTTTTTCTGTATCAACAGAAAAATTTTGGTGGAGATAGTTGAGTACAGCACAGTGTCTTTATATAGTACTTCAAATTTCAGCTGAGTTACAGCAAGAAGCAACTTTCTATCAAGTAAGCAAACTTTGTCAATAAGATGGAAAACTGCTGTCACTGAAGGTCTGTTTTAGCGAAAAATAATTCAAACCCTGATTTTAAAATACCTCTTTATATGAGTTTCCTACAAGTGCCTCAGCTAGGAGTTATAACAAAGACTTTCAAACTCAACTCTGCTAACATACATGTTTTGAAATGAAAGGTATTGGTATAAAACATCAAGGAAACTCGCTTAAACTCCAAATTTAATTTCTATAAATTTTCATTATGTTTACTTGGGTTTAAATAGCAGACAGCATACAGCAGATATGCTTCATGTTTAAATTGCAACTTGCAAAGTGTTATGAAAGATTTGTGAATGTGGTAGCTGATATGAAAATGTCACGCATTAGGATCTCTGTGATTGTAATAAGCATATTTCAACTTACTTAAACCTGTAATTAACTATGATACTTAATGAGTATTTCTTAACAGCTCTGTCAAACCTTTATAAAGTCTACATGAATTCATACATTTTCTCCAAAACATTAATAAATTACTATCAGTGTAATTACAACCTTTTTCGTATATGAACAAATACAGTTCTTGTTGACTTACAAAGCAACCTGCTTAATAATATTTTAATCTTAAAATATTTATATTAACAACATTGTCTTTGTCTTAAACTAAATTCATGATGGAGGCTCTTTTTGCTTTTGACAGTGGAATTTTTGATTTTATTATTCCAGCATCTATACCTCTCTCCTTTAGACATGAATCTTCCTTTGTTTGCCACAGTGAAGTTTTCATTTTTTCAGTGAAGTGAAACTCCTATTATTGTCACAGAACAGGAAGCCGATGAGCTGAGCCTGCTCACAGAGACAGAAAATCGGGACAGTACCATGCACCAGGTCAGAGACAGGCATGCTGAGGCAATGAATCCCTAATCACTGGTGGCAACAAGGTGACAATATGTACTTTGAATATAAGGGGTTGATTCAAGGCACATCCCCTTTTTACTTTTCTCTTCTTTTGATACCTCCCCAAGAGTTCTAGGTCCCCAAAAGTTGAAATAACGAGTTTGAATGTATGAATTCTGAGCCACAGTGTAAAGCAGACTTCAGTATTTACTTTTTCTTCTTTGGACTGTCAGCACCTACTGTGTGTTGCCTGTAACTGTGTCAGTAAAAAGATAAAATAAAATTAGTATTGCTCTGAAGCTTGAGGGCTAATGGCATGTTGCTATGCATGATGGTCATGGAGCACACTAAAAGAAAGGAATTTAATTACAAACCTTCAACGTAAATCACCCTGAGCAATGATGTACAGATCACCTTGTTAAATATGTTTCCTATGTGTGGTTGTCTGGCAAATTGAAGAATTTATGAAGCATTAAACTATGTGTGTCTTAGCCGGATTTAACATACAGTAACACTATGATCACATAAAGCTTTTGGTGAATGAGATTTGAAAAATGTTAACTGCACCAATCTCAAAGGATTAGAGCAATGAATAGGATGGTGTATCTGTGATGTCTATTTCTACTTAGTTACCTAAATGTATTAGAGTAACTAAAAGACTAAATTCAAAGGCAGAAAAGGAGCTTGAGGTAATATTAGAGAATAAAGCTCCCTGGACAAATTCAATGCCATTTAATGATATATATATATCATAAAGAGATTTTGCTTTATTTCTTAGATAATTCTCTGGTATAGGAAGTATGGATTTTTGAATTCTAGTATTTTTGTCTTTCATTTTTCTTTTAAGAAGTTTTTTTTTTTTTTAATGAAACCTTATGTATTAACAGAATGCATTATCTTACCACTTCAAATTCATGTGGACAACACTTAGCACACATGCAGCCTATTTGTCAGGGAAGAAGAGCCCGTGGTCTCTCCAGCCATGCCTTGTATGCTCCCTTTTTGTTCAGGACTGCAACTGAGCACCTTGATATTAAGAAAAGAAGACCATTTAGGAAGAATAATAGGAACTCACCACAGCTCTCAATAGATGTATTAACTTTCCCAATTTAGCCGTCTGTTAGCCCAATTTATTTAATCTAGACTCATGTACATCTTATTTACCCAAATGTGATGATGAAAATTAATTATATGTTTAGCATATTCCTGTACCCATACACATTTTTCCCTATAGAACATTGCCTTCGTATAGTCTGCTGCCTGTTCTGCTGAGGACTTCAATATTTCTTTTACTCAAGATGGATGTCCTGCCACTTGTTTTCCCTTTGCTATATATTATCACTTATCACTCCTATGGAGGAATGTAGTCTTTCTGAAGTAAGATCTCGTGAAAGATGAGGACTCAGAACTTGCTTAACTGCCTCTAGGAGCTGATTGAGGGCCCATCACTGTTCCAGACTCTGCAGTTTTAAACTTTGAGGGGTAACAAAAAGCCTCAGAAGCTAAGGCTGCAGTGAAGTAGTTCAAGAAACAATAAAGCTAGTAAGGTCTGTAGAGCTTAGAAATTTGATGTATTGATAAAGTATTCCCCTCCATTCACATCTCTAGAATTTTCTCAGAGTTCATTTTTCCAAGGTCACATTAGAAATGTATATAATCAGATTAGTGTATAATCATATATCCATATAAATTCTTGCGAATTATTGCCACATTGTTTATTTTTCATTGGCCTTTAACTTTGTTTCTTCATAATTAACTCAAAAAAATTTTTACTCTTTTCACAGCTGGCTACTAATGTTTAATGTTAGTGTCTGATATATTTAGATTGTTTGATCTTCATTATCACCTGCTGTATTTGCACTGCCTATCTACAAGATATGGATTTTTTTCAATATCACAGCAGAGCCCAAGTTGCTTAAGGGAGAAACAGATATCACCTGCTGATAACCAAAGCTTTGGTCTTCAATACTGAAACAGGCAGTGTGCTCTCAGACTAAACCTGTACCCTGATGTACTAGATTAAAAAAATTTTTCACAAATAGGTAAATATACCTTTAATTTAAAAGATTCAGTTTGAGCCTTTCTCTGTGTCTGTGTCAGTAGTGGAAGACAGAGTAGTTCGTACACAATGTATTAAAACGTCAGCTTTAATGGAGACTAATAGTAGATTATCAAGAAGAGGTCCTAAACAGGAGATGTTTAGGAATTTATGTGCCCGGTGCCTTAAAACACACTTCAATGGCTGCTTCAAATGAAGTAAATATGTAATATGTGCCTCTGATTAAAGCATGTCTTAGTTTGGGACACAGACACTAAACTCAGTGAAGCCAACTAATAGATGATAAAATCTCATCTTTCCAGTGCAATTACCTTTTAAAATGAGGAGAACCTTTCACTGAAAGGGTAAACCTCTCCATAGGAGGGCTTTAAAATCTTGAAAGATAATGTACCTGGACAGGTCATTGACTAAGACTAATATTAGACTGAGAGTAAGTTATCTCTTACTTTTTGTAATAAATCTAAAGTAAGGTTATAGCATCGTTAGGAAACAGTACTGTAATTAGAGATTATCCTTCAAGGCATTCACAATGTCTTATCAGTGCCTCTTTTATCTTAAAGGTAGTTTTGATAGCAGCTTGCTGCTGTGATCAAGCTGTCTATTTGAAAATCAGCACCCATTTTCCGGTCCTCCTGTTCTTATTTTGAAGATGTTCTTCCTTTTCAATCCATAATTATATTTTCAAATTGAGGATTATGTGATTAAAAGAAAATCAATGTTAATTTTAAAGGCAGTGTATTGATATTGAAGTGTGTTCTTATGGGAGGTGACTTTCGTTATGGGAGATAATTCTCCCTCTCTGGTCTGTCCTTGTGAGACTCCACCTGGAGTACTGTGTGCACCTCTGGGACTCTCAACACAAGGAAAACATTAACCTATTGGAGCAAGTCCAGAGGAGAGCCACTAAGGTGGTCAGAGGCCTGGAGCACCTGTTACAGAGAGGCTGAGAGACCTGGGGCTGTACACCCTGGAGAAGAGAAGGCTCCAAGGAGACCCCTTCGTGGCCTTCCAGGACTCAAAGGGAGCCTGCAAGAAAACTGAAGAGGGACTTTGCACAAAGGCGTGTTGTGCTAGGACAAGGAAGATGGCCTTAAGCTGAAGAAGGTTAGATTTAGATTAGATATTAGGACGAAATTCTTCACAATGAGAGTGGTAAGGAACTGGCGCAGATTGTAGAGAGAGATTATAGACTTCCCATCCCTGGAAGTGTTCAAGATGGGACTCTGAGTGACCTGGTCTAGAGGAAGGAGTCCCTGCCTATGAAAGGGGAGGTGAAACTAGATGATCTTTAAAGTCCCTTCCAATCCAAACCATTCTATGATTCCACATAATTTGTGCTATTCAATAGCCTATAGTGTATATGTGTGTCTGGTTTCCCCTAGGATAGAGCTAATTTCTTCTCAGTAGCTGTTACAGTGCTGTGTTCTCAATTCACAATGAGAATAGTGTTGATAATATGCTGATGTTTTGGCTTTGACTGAATTGTGTTCATCCTAAGTCAAGGACTTTTTTTCCTTGTGTCAAATTCTGCCAGTGAGGAGGTGAGCAAAAAAAAACTGAGAGAGAGCACAGCTGGGACAGGTGACCTNCTTCGTGGCCTTCCAGGACTCAAAGGGAGCCTGCAAGAAAACTGAAGAGGGACTTTGCACAAAGGCGTGTTGTGCTAGGACAAGGGAGATGGCCTTAAGCTGAAGAAGGTTAGATTTAGATTAGATATTAGGACGAAATTCTTCACAATGAGAGTGGTAAGGAACTGGCGCAGATTGTAGAGAGAGATTATAGACTTCCCATCCCTGGAAGTGTTCAAGATGGGACTCTGAGTGACCTGGTCTAGAGGAAGGAGTCCCTGCCTATGAAAGGGGAGGTGAAACTAGATGATCTTTAAAGTCCCTTCCAATCCAAACCATTCTATGATTCCACATAATTTGTGCTATTCAATAGCCTATAGTGTATATGTGTGTCTGGTTTCCCCTAGGATAGAGCTAATTTCTTCTCAGTAGCTGTTACAGTGCTGTGTTCTCAATTCACAATGAGAATAGTGTTGATAATATGCTGATGTTTTGGCTTTGACTGAATTGTGTTCATCCTAAGTCAAGGACTTTTTTTCCTTGTGTCAAATTCTGCCAGTGAGGAGGTGAGCAAAAAAAAACTGAGAGAGAGCACAGCTGGGACAGGTGACCTGAACTGTCCAAACAGATATTTCACACCAGAGAACATCGTCCCCAGCATGTAAAACAGGGGATGTTTCCTGGCAGGAAAGTTGGTCTGGGTTTGGGAAGGGGAAGTATGGCATTGGTCATCAGGTGGTGAGCAATTGCATTGTGCATCACTTATTTCCTTTTTATTATCATGATTATTATTTTTATTTTATAACTATTATTAACCATTATTATTGTATCTTAATTTGTTTTAATTATTAAATTGTTCTTATCTCAACATACAAGTTTCACTTTGATTCTCCTCCCCACTGCACTGGGGTAACTGGGGAAGAAAAGGGTGGGTTGAGCAAGTGGCTGCATGGTGCTTGATTTCTGTCTGGGCTTAAACCACCACAATATGATAGAGATCTTTTGGCTTATGTGCTATTTCATTATCAGAGTTTTATTTTGATTATTTTATGAGGTCAGAAATACTTCTGTCTTTACTATTAATTCAGCCTTAAAGGTTTTTTTCCTCCCCCAAACTTTTCTTTCCCTCCTTGTCTCCGCAGTACAAATGCATCGTCATTATTTTGATCCATTGTACAANCCTGAACTGTCCAAACAGATATTTCACACCAGAGAACATCGTCCCCAGCATGTAAAACAGGGGATGTTTCCTGGCAGGAAAGTTGGTCTGGGTTTGGGAAGGGGAAGTATGGCATTGGTCATCAGGTGGTGAGCAATTGCATTGTGCATCACTTATTTCCTTTTTATTATCATGATTATTATTTTTATTTTATAACTATTATTAACCATTATTATTGTATCTTAATTTGTTTTAATTATTAAATTGTTCTTATCTCAACATACAAGTTTCACTTTGATTCTCCTCCCCACTGCACTGGGGTAACTGGGGAAGAAAAGGGTGGGTTGAGCAAGTGGCTGCATGGTGCTTGATTTCTGTCTGGGCTTAAACCACCACAATATGATAGAGATCTTTTGGCTTATGTGCTATTTCATTATCAGAGTTTTATTTTGATTATTTTATGAGGTCAGAAATACTTCTGTCTTTACTATTAATTCAGCCTTAAAGGTTTTTTTCCTCCCCCAAACTTTTCTTTCCCTCCTTGTCTCCGCAGTACAAATGCATCGTCATTATTTTGATCCATTGTACAATTCAATCTTTACTGACAACTCAGAATTAATCTCCTTATTGACTACTTGTCAACGTTATGAAATAATTTCAGAGCTGTCTCTTTTCTTTCAATGATGTTTTCTATTAAGAACTAGTAAGATTCTATCTTTTTTTGTATTGCAAAGAGGAATTGTCTTCATCTTGGAATAAATCTCCAGGGTTTACCAAGCTCCATTCTTTACTCTTCAGGCCTAATATTGATCATTATAGGTGGTTTGTGGTCCTTCCTTGAGCTTTTTTTTTTTTTAATATTTTATTTTAATGATAAAACTGCTGTATATTTTCATTAAACTTAGGCCACAAACATGTGTTACTGTAGCAGTATTATCTAACAGTGAGGATGATTTGGGCTGTCTAGATGACTTTTCTAGAAGCAGATTAGTGTTCTGAATGCAGTTCCAAAATCTGTTACAAAATTCAGATTTGCTTTTTAGAAGCTTAACTATCATCTAATAAACTGAACATGGTTCAGAAGATTTCACTCTTTTCAAATCCCTTTTCTTCAGCCTTTTACAGTAAATGCCTTCATTGTCACACTTTTTTCCTTCTACAATCATTCTCTTTATCTCATCTAAAACTTCCACTTTTTGTTGAAGAACCATTTTTTCCCCCTTAATTATTTATAGCATGATTTTACTGTAAAGTTGAAAGCTCATATTGTTTCTAAATGCATATTGAAGTTGTTATGTCTTTTTAAAATTCTTTATCTATCCAAGAGGACTTAAATCCTATTTTTCCATCCTTACATAGGACTGTGATAGAAAGCATGCATAAGTTTGTTTTATTCTTATTTATAGGAGTCTGGCATGCACCACCACCATCTATGTCTAACCAAAAAGTAGAAGAATTTTATTCACAAAATTTCCCTAGGCAATGGTGGTTTTTTTAATTGCATTATTGAATCATGGCGGTAATGTACTACACATAAACGTGCACTTCCACTAGGTACACAATTAGCAATAATAAGTATGGTCTTTGACATGAGACAATATTTCTCTGGTCTAGATACATTTTTCTTTACCAGTTTCACACGTGTTGCATCTGTCTGGCAAGGCAGAGTAACTGCCTCAAGAATTTGACTGAATTATTGGTGAGTAGGCAACCGTACGCAAATGAAGACTTAGAGGTAAAGAAACAGCTAGTGATGTTTGTAGATAGAGAAATGTGCGTTTAACGAATGATTCCCAAGGAAATGAAAATTGGAGTAGTGCAAGTCCTAATGATACAACTGCTGTAAATTTCCAGTGAGCAAAGAAGCTGCCCAGACTAAATGAAACTTGTGGAATTGCTGTGGTGTTAGGTCTGTCAGAAATACTCAAATGCGTATGTATGTATGTTGGTGCACACTACTAAAACACAGGACTTGTCAATCAAGGGTACTAGGGGACTCTCAAATGTGTGCAAGTTACTCAGTAGAGGTTTCTTTTCTTAGTGCCTTGGTGTCGCAGAGCTTGGGAAACTTGGCTCTTAAATGAGAAATCTTTTCCTTATTTCAAGGTTAGTGACTGAATTTTTAAAACGTACGGTGTCCACACTCTTTTCATATATATATAGTCCCTTACAAGTCCATAGGAATACATAGGGTGATCTAAAGGTGTACCACCTAGCTGCATTTGAAAATGTGATTTGAAAAAGAGATTAAGATAAATGCTATTAAAGATAAAAAGCAAATTAATGCACATTCTAATATTGGACTCAAGGTTGGGTTTTTTAAAAATTTGTTTCATCTTGTAGTTCAAAAACATTTTTCTGAATACTAAACATAATTTTTTGTACAAATGATCAAGGCAATCCATAACTCTGTCTTTCACGACACATTTACAAAGCTTTCATGTTTATGCATGATTCCTGTAAAGGGGTTTGAACAGGAGGAGAAAGGAATTTTCAAACAATGGTAAGCTTCAGATACATTATTTCATTGATTTACTTGTTCAGGTAGCAAATTATTAAAATGGACTTTGAACAACATTGATATTTATCTCCCTGTATTTCATTTACTAGATAAATGTAATCAATATCAGCAAGAATCTGCTCTCTTTCATAAACTTTTTTCATATACATCTATTATTTAACAGGACAATTCTGCATTCATTGATCATAAAAAATGGTATTTTTCTTTATCTTCAAGATTTCAGTTAATGTTTTAAAAAGAAATTTATTCATAGTCATATGGAGTAAATAGCAGTCAAGAAATAGAAATGTATTGCAGGAAGAGTACATTAATGTCAAACTTACATTTTACTGCCCAGTCCTTTAATGGCATGATAAATAAAAAAAAAAATTAAAAAAATGGCTTTTTTTTTTAAAAGAGTGGAAACCCTTCCTCTGGTGTTTAACATGTTAGGTGACTAATTTCACCTGCCTGAGAACTAACACTTTAGCTGGGCTACCAGGCAGCTATAAATCTTTGGTAAACACAGAGAATCCTCAAGCACTGCTTAGTCAATATTTCTTTCGGAAAAACAGGAAAACTTGACATACTTCTGTGTAGTCTTCTGCAGTCTGCCTGTGAGTTAAGCATATACAAATATTGCTGAACTGGGATAGAAAGTATGTTGTAAAATCAATCTCTCTTTTTCTCCTTAGTAACAGTGAATATGCCCTACTACTTTAATAATCGGATTTATAATGCTAGAGTATAACACAGAGAAATAAGCTATTTCTAGGGTAATAGCTGCTTAAGCCATATAGAATCTCATAGGTGATGCACTATTTTGACTTCAACTTAATGGATGCTAGCAGAGAACTCTGAATTAAGGTAATTCAATGCATGGAAGATATCTCATGTGATAGAACATATAAGGTAGGGTGTGACCAGGCTGCCAGCAACCACAGGTGGGGTAAGGCAAATACATCCGTAATTAAATCAGGAGTCATGCCCAAGGAATAGCTGCTTGTGGGCTAACACTTCCAACTTACTTAATATTATTCTCTAGAATAATTGTAAGAATTTACATAATTTTCTTTTTTTTTCTTGCAGTATATGGCAATTGGAAGGTTGGAGTTCTCTGATTTACCAAGTTTAATGCTTAAATACCTCAGCCCTCTCCTCATCCTTGGTGACAATGTTCCCCTCTGCGTCCGGTAAAAATAGAGTTTTTCTTTGGCCCTCCTTTTGTTGTTAATATATTTATAAAAATTCTTTTTATTATCTTTCACAGCAGTGGCCAGATTGAGGTCTAGCTGAGCTTTTGCCTTTCTAATTTTCTCTCTACATGACTTAAGGACATTCTTGTACTCTTCCAAAGTTGCCTGCTCCTTGTTCCAGAGGTTATAAACTCTTTTTTTCTTGAATTACTGCAAAAGCTCCTTGTTCAGCCAGGCTAGTCTTCATCTCTGCCAGTTTGTCTTTCAGCACACAGGGACAGCCTGTTCCTCCACCTTCAAGGTGTCCTTCTTAAATTGTGGTCAGCTGTCTTGGTGCCCTTTGCTGTTGAGGTCTGCTTCCCAGGTGGCTCTCTGAATCAGTGTTCTGTACAGGGCAAAGTCCGCCCTACAGAAGCCCAAAGTAGGGGTTTGGTTGACCCATTCCTTATTTCACCGACTGAATTTGAAAACTCTACCATGTCATGGTCACTGCACCCCAGATGGCCTCTGAACACCCCACCTCACACCAGCCTTTGCTTGTAAATAGCAGGTCTAATGGGGCACCAGCCCTTGCTAGGCTCTCTTCCCTGCTGTGCAAGGAAGTTCTCTTCCACACATTCCAGGAACCTCCTAGACTGGCTCCTCTCTGTTGTGTTGAGTTTCCAGCAGACATTTTAGACTTTCCATTTAAGACTTTCCAGCTTAAACTCTCCCACAAGAACAAGGGCTACGTAAAAGCAATAGGCAATGTGATCATAAAAGTCAGGAAGCATTATAGTACTTGAGAATAACTGAGTTATGTGTTGATAAAAGAATGTTTTCATGATGCCTAGAGACAGAAGGTACTTTATTAATTCATATCTGTTTTTTCAGAATATTGAACTAATTGGATTTATTCTTAAGAGATGTGTAGATATTGTTGCATTTGTAGGTCATTGTACACTGGACAAGTCATGAATACTGTTTTCTACTAGAATAACTCCAAAATGCAGTCCTGTTATCCTTTTAAAATATTGAAAACACCAAAAATTTTGAAGAGTGATTGCATTCTTTTGAACTCTGGGAAAATAAAATAGCTGTCATCTCTCTGATTGCAGCACTCGGTGCTTGCACTCGAGGATCTTTCCGATTTATGTCTTATTTACAGTATCCTTAGTGAAAGAGGATTACATATATGAAATTAGTCCTCAAGTAGAGAGGGATTTCTGAATGGGCACTTTCCAGAAAATCCTGTGACAATATGAAATTCAGTCTTGTAAATCAAGGTTTCATTATATAATGTAACACCTAAAGCACCTAAATTAAATGAAGAAACTTTAAAAAAAAACTATTAAAATTGTCAAAAATATGTCCTAAAGGATGAAGAGGAATAATTAAGGATTTCATTTGGTTTCTCAGGCTATGTGGCAATATGCAAATAAGGCCTGTCTGTAATCACTGAGGCAGTTGCTAGTGTGCAGATGCCTGAAACAAAATTGTTAAGCAACGGTGGCTCTATTAATATGCTGATAACCTGTAAATGGGTGCAGAAAAGCTGTTATGATAGGACAGCAGAACTGATCTTCTTGCTGAATTCTTGTGACATAGAACAAATAGAGATTTTTCTCAAGTGTTACCTACCTTTTAAACACTTAAAATTAGTTTAAATCATTAGATTTAATCAGGAACAGATTAAAAAGCAATCTGTTCCTGATTTTCCTAGCTTTGTTGGGTGGTTTTGGAAGGTCAATCCCTCACAAGACCAGTTGGTATTGGCCTGCTTCATGGGTACTGTAAAGTTAAAACACATTAATAGAGTCTACGATTGCTTCTTATTTAAAAATTATTTTAACAGTTACTGTGAAATATTATTTTAAGGTTGGGGTTTTTTCAGGACAAAAGCTTAAGGGCTTGTTTCTTTTGAAAGGCTAAGGATTGTAATAAAAAATATACATTAATATATAGGATTGCAGACTTGCAAAGATATTAAATGTCATGTTTTCATAAACCCACATGAATTAGAGATACAGAAGGTCTATTAATTTTCAGTTAGCTGAATTCCTTATATATGGTACCATTCTTCCCCTGTAATGTATTTTTCTGAGCTTTTTTAGACTTCATTTTAAAAGACCCCTGCAACTAGACTTTTACAGCTGTCTTGGGAGATTTCCAAGGTCATGAGATGGGAAATTTCAGGGCACTGTGTTTATCTATAGCAATGTTAATGGAACCAATAATCTATCCAGTATGTTCTTTAAGGATAGTTACTCGATTGTTGACATACTCTTAAGAACTGAAATAGGCAGTTATTTTGAAGTCACTTGAGGTTTCTACAAGAGAAAGGCAAAAAGTCAAGAGATTCATGGTATCTTGCAATCTTTTTAATTTTTCATATTAATTATTTTTTTGCTCATCTTTTTAAAAAATCTAGTCTTTCTAATATGGCTACTATGGGCATAATATTAGCATAACACTTCCTTTTCTTCCTCCACAAGAATTTATGATTCGGCCCAGTGCATACAGAAATAGAAATGCGCTGTGTCAATAGTTAGGGCAGTCCTCAGTAAATGAGGATAAGAGGTTTAAATCTCTCACATATTTGGTATTACTTTAGCAATCTACTTTTCTCCCCTACCCATCAATTGCCAGCTGTATCTAAAACATTATACCTTTGCTGGATAATTCCTCCTGAGCTATTCTCATGCATCTGACAGCCCATAAACAGCCTGAGTTGGAAAAGGTAGAAGCTGTTCTTACACAATGCCTGACGTCCAACATCCCAATTTAGTATGCAGAAGTATGGGTAGTTACTATTTAGAGGTTGTGGACAGGCTGGGCCTGAGTCTCAAAGACACAGTAAAAGCCTGAAAATCGCCAGTGTCTGAAACAGAATTGCGAAAGAGCCTCGATTACTATTAGATCCCAATTAATAAATAGTTTGTGGAGGTTCAGGACACAAGGCAGAGTACTGGGCTTGTGCTGAGTATATTTCTGGGAGCCTGCAAGACCAGAGTTTTGTTGCATCACTGGTATTACTGGAGAAACTCACATCAGTACAAGTGTCCCTGGTTTCTTTACTGTGCTTGAGGCTCTTTCCATTTGGAAATTCTGTTTACCAGTCACCTGGAGAAAGAAACTTCACCCCAGGTAATCAACAGATGGTTCAGTCATCTAAATCAATGTTTAAAACTTCAGGTATGCTATGCATATGATATATTTCATGATAATGGATCTGGGGTTTCATGATAAGTACGAGAAAAGACAGTTGTATAAAGTTCTCACTTTTCTGCTTGCTAACTAATAATTTTCATTCAATATATACAGAAATAATGTATTTGATTGCAAAATGATGAAAAAATTAAGTTATTAAATTCAATTTATCCCAGTTAAGAAAGACCACAAGCTTAAAGTAACTTGCTTATAATAAATTTTGGTTTTTTAAAAAAATAATATAAATATTCAAGACCTGTTTTTATTCCATAAGGCTTTTAAATACTAGGGTAGGAAAAAGAAAATAATTAGGAAAGTAAATAGTCTAGTAAAAAAGGTATTAATTAGACCTTTTTTTGGTTCCTAAACTTCAGTGAAACAGAGCAAATTATTTAATCTTGTGCCACAGTGTTTCTTTGTAAAACAGGGATAATGTTGCATTCTTTTTTCTCACATTTTTGTTTGCTTTTTCATCACATACATTTGTATTACAAACACCTTAGGACACCATTATCCTTTGTTATACATATGTAGATTAAGAAATGGAGAAAAAAAAAGGACTGATTTTGTATGGGGTAGGTGGGGCTTACATCAATACTGAAAAGCAAATGCAAATTCACTATCGTGAAGAATAAATTTTTCACATATACCATTGGATATAAAAGTCAAAAATCTGTATGCAACCCCACAAAAGGAGCTTTGAAGAAGAAGCCCTTGCCCTTCTTTGTTGGATTTCTGCCTAAGATGGTGCCTTTGAAACAAAAAAAATATTTTTCACACAGGTAACTTTCTTTCACTGGGTTTTGTGCACAGCTGAGATAAAAAGTCCACTTTTGTTTTATTAAGAGCAATTTCATTTATGTTATACCTGATGTTCAAAGATGTGTGTTTGTGCACCAGAACTGTCAAAGATCCTGGCTTAGTTCTGGAAGTTTTGTGTTTGGTACAAAACATTGTGTTTTACAGAAACCGGTCACAAAGTGTCTAATTTTTTTTATCCTGATACTTCAGTGAAAAAGCTGGAAACCTCATTTTTTCATCCTGATCTGAGTGGAGGAGGAATTTGATTATTTCTTGAAGTAGCAATGTATTTTTACATAAATACTACAGTCTGACTAAATTTCTTAAGTAAGTCAACTGTTTTACTAGAAGATAAAGTATTTGTATTAATTGATGCTTAGGAAGAACTGTAGGAGGGGTGAATGCGAGGTGAAGAAAAAGCAGATAACTGATTTGGTATGAGAGCTTTGCCTTTCATTTATGTTAGTTTAGTGATAGTTCTTGTACATACACATAACCCTTCTCTGCATTGTCTTTTTTTTGCTGCCTGTTTAATTGAATTAATTAATTATTCAGGATTTGCCAAGAGTTGCTACTGAGATGGCAGGTGAGCTGGTATTGTAACATGCTGTAAGGCTCACACATGCCCAAGTTTAGCAAAAGGAGGAGGGGACCTTACTGACAGTTGTGGCTCCTCCACAACCTAAATACACGGAGGTCACAAAGTCTCCTCAGCAGCCAAGTCAAATTTGCCAATGTTTAATTATTTGAATAAGAGCACTGATGTTCATTTCAAATTTCCCAACTTATTCCAGATACGTTAAAACACACAACTCTACCTGGAGCTGATTTGTGTTTATGCTTTGTATCATGAAATAATTTTTGGAAAAGGAAGAAGGAGACTTCGAAAACATGAAGAATGTGACAATTTAAATTCTTGAAAAATTCCATTTCCTTGATCATAGAGGAGAAAAAACAAACTGCCAGTAATTTAAATATGATAATTTCTGTCATAAGTTGACAGCAGGTGTGAACAAAAGAGACAGGAAATAGATGAAGACAGAGGACAATTGAGAGCACAGAAACTAGTGTATGCAGAGCTGGATAATTTCTGTTGAAACAACGTGACTTTGCTTGCTTTCTATAAGTGCTCTGCAGCTAAATTAACGTAAATCAGATTTTTTTGGCAGGCAATGTTCTTTTTAACTTGGCCTGTGAATGAACACAGGATCAGAAAATATTTTTTTCTCTTCCACATAGTAAGATCATTTAATCATTTTTTTTCCTTAAACTGAACATACATGTTTCTACAAACATGTGCTACGAAAACTGGTTGGAGAGAGGCAGAAAGAAAGAAATTGCTGAGGGAAAGAGCAACACTAAGCTTGCTAGGTTGAGTACTCTTTATTTTTCCTACTTAGGATACCTGGTAGAGAGTGCCATGGGCTATAACAAAGATACATCTCTAAGTGGATGCATGTCTGCATACCCTTGCAGTACACAATTAAGTTCCTAAAAAAACCCTGTATGCTTTAATGAAGACAATTTTTAAACCATTTTATATAAACAAAAAAGAATCAGAGGGAACTGGCAGGATTTTATTGTTATTCTTGTTAAGTATTATCATTATTTTGTAGCAAAGTGGCAGGAGAGAGCTGTAGTTATAACTAGTACTTGTTTATTAAAACATCAATAATAAAAATATTACTCCTTCTGTTCTCAGGTCCTGGTTAAAATCTGAACTCATGTTCCTACGGCAGCAAATCCTTATTTTAAAATAGTCTGTGGTAAGGGCTTGGTATATTCTCCTCCCTCTGAAAATGCAGACATTCATTTTTAAACAAGTTACATGAAAGTTACCCCTACAGAGTAAATTATGTTTATGTTTTGGAGGAAGAGAGGGGACAGGAAAGAATATGTTCCAAACTTTGCAGAGTGTTAATGCATATGATTTACGTCTACCAGTTTTCTCCTGGCCTTTCACTCCCTGCATTTCCATGGCCTCTTCCTCTCATCTCCAGTCTACACTGGTCTCAGCAGCTTGTCTCTACTGCTGCTGCCAATAGCTGCCAGTGTCAGACAAGTGTCACCTCTGGGTGCCTTTGGAGGGGAGCTTAGGAAAGGAACAACCTTCAGAACCTCTTGGCCCACTGTCTGATCAGCAAAAATGAAAATAAAGAAAAGATAACAAAAGTTTCTTTTTCATAATTGACATCAAATTTGAGAAAGTAATTTGAGAAAAGGCCCATTGTATGGAATATATGGCTACCCTCATCTAAGCACTGACATTAATCTAGGCCTTTGCTGTCAGAAAATTTCCATGGATCATATGTATGTTTCTATCATGGCTTAATCCCAGAGAGCAGCCAAGCCCCACACAGTCACTTGCTCTCTTCCCCACCTGTGGGACTGGGGAGAGAGTTGGAAATGTAAAAGCCAGAAAACTCATGGGTTGAGATAAAGATGGTTTAATAAGGAAAGAAAAAGCCATTCACACAAGGAAAGCAAAACAAGGAATTGTTTCAGTGCTTGCCATGGGCAGGCAGGTGTTCAGCCATCTCCAGCAGAGCAGGGCCCCATCACACGTAACAGTGACTTGGGGAGACAAACACCATCACTCCAAATGTCCCCGCATTTCTCCTTCTTCTCCCCATTTTATATACTAAGAATGATGTCAGATGTTCTGGAATGTCCCTGTGGTCAGTTTGGGTCACCTGTCCTGGCTGTGTCTCCTCCCAGCCTCCCATTCTCCCCCAGCTTCCTGGCCAGCGTGGCAGTAGGAAAAGCACAAAAGGTCTCAGCTCTGTGCATCTGCTCAGCATTAACAAAAACACCTCTCTATTAGCAAACCTGTATTCAGGACAAATACAAAACAAAGCCCCACACTAGCTACTGTGAAGAAGATTAACTCTACTCCAGCCCAAACCAGCACAGTTTCAAAATAATTGTTTGACCCTGTTAACTGTGTGTTGTTTCAAAATAATTGTTTTAACCTGTTAACCTGTTAACGGTGTGCTTAGATCCCTTTTTATTGCATTCTTTGATACTTTAACCTAAAGTATCTTGAAGAAGTCTGCCCCACTGTCTACATAAGCTCCTTGCACAATGTCTTTGGTTTCATGATAGGAAAACGCAAATAAAAAAGCTGTGCCACCGGCATGAAAGCTAGCTCGTGGGCATAAGGCAAGAACATGTCTCAATGAAGATTTTATTTCAACGTGTTTCTGATGACAATATTGGAACAGGCTGTAGACTTACAAGAAGACTTAGCTGCCACTGAAAAATAGATTCAAATTAAACTATATGCACTGTATGTGCTTTGCATCTGGCTTAGACCCCAGCCATTGGAAACTTTTTATGGATATCAGTGGGTCTTATGTTAAAAATATGCTCTGTACTTACTGCCACATTGTCTAATTTCTCAACTTTTTTATAGTCATGTCTAATAGTGTGATATTTAAAGTGGAAAAAATGTTTTTTACTATTTAAAGTATTCTAATTTTGAGCCATTAATAATATCTGTAATTCTGTCATTTCAAGACTATGGAGACCAAAGATTTCCAGAAGGCTGACTTCCCTCTATTTTTGCTTTATAATTCTGAAACTTACTTATATGATCATTTTGGAAGACACTAACATGCTTTGCTTGAAAGCCCTGGGCCTGTAGAACATGTGTACATTTTAGATACTTTCTATTCCCCTGCCTTTCATTTTGCATGCTTATAGAGCTAGCAGAGCTATCCAGGATTTGCATTATAGTCACAAATTTCATAAATGTTTAGAAAGAAACTGTAACACATTATTATAGATTGGCCTTGTCCATTATGTTTTATAAAAGGAAATTTTCTATATTTTTAAATGGAACTCCAAGTACCCATTCTCTGCTGGAATAGCCCTGCTTAGATGCCAAGTATGAAAGTACATGGGAGAAATAAAATCCAGATTTCCCTCAACATTGCTATGTGATACCCATTAAAAATTGGTAAGACAAGGGCCAAGAACTTTTGCATCATTGATAAACAAACCATCATTCCTGCTGTTAACATGGATTCTCTGTTTTTAAGTCTTAACTAAGAGTAGAAGCCTACTGTTTCATTTTGAATTCAAAAACTCATGAGACAGGGAAAGGTTTGAAGTTGAATCAAGATCTTCAACTCGCCTGACAGGAGATTGTGTCCCATATTCACGTTAAGGAATTGCAGATTCTTAGAATGTAATGGGTCAGGATGTTTCATTTGCTATCAGCAGTACCAGCAATGCATGTGCTTGTTCCATATGACTGCAGTCAGAAAAAGAAGAGCATCAGAATTCAAACTGTTATCCAGATTAAATTGTTTTTACTTTTCATTTGAGTCAACTTCCAGATTTTCCATCAAAATGCAAGCTTCATTGCACTTTCTCAATGCTAGACCTGAATAGCTTTATCGTAACCAACCTCATTAATTCAGCAGGAGCAACTTCTCCCAAAGCATGACATTTCTATGGAAACCTGGAGAAAGTTTCTCCTTCTGGCTTAGAAGTGCTTTACTGAAGCACTGTATGAACTGGTGATTTCTTGGGCACAGTAACAATAAGAACAAATGTAACATTGCAAAGATATAAACTACATGAGAAGTGGCTGAGCATGATCTAAACTGTAAGCCTGACATTAGTATGTGAAGCTGAAATGGTTTCCCCTTTGCCATGTCTTAAGAGAATGAAATTAAACACTAAGGACTTTGTGTTTTCCCTGTTTTTCTGTAGTGCAAAGTAAATCATAAGTCCTTAGCAAATGAGCTACAAGAATTGCCAGCTTCTGTAATAAATCAGTGTTTAATTGACAGTTTGATAGGTCATAGAAGCTTAAAAAGAAGCTGGCAAGTTCAGAACAACAAGGTTTATCCAGCTACCCTTATTTTCTGTGTTGTTTAACCCAAACCTAAACAAAGTAGCATGTCAAGTTTTTATAAACAGCTGGCTAAATTATCATGCACTAAACAACTTAAAAAGCAATGTAGAGATAAATTATTTCAGTAAAAGTGTTATTTAAAGTTTTTGACTTCTGCCAGTATTCCTGTCATTCAGGGTGTTTGATTCCCATTTACATGCTTTGGAATTTGAGATGGGGCTTTATTATGTTTCTTTCATCAAACCAAAACAACATTAGTTACACTATCAAATTTTCAGAGAAGTTCTGTTTAAAAATCCATTTCCAGATGGTCTTTGTGATATGAAGGCAGTCATGCATGAAACAACAGATTTACTATGGTAAATATGTTTATTTACTATGGGTTTTTAGGACAACTGCAAAGCTGTTGTTGTTTTACAGTGTATTTTATTGTTCAAGTCACTTTGTATCTGTGATGAAAAAGTAGAATTTAAGGAATAAAATCTTCATGTTCATATTTTTAGTTGGTCAGAAAATAAATGTATCTCCTTCTCTTTCAAAGGAATATTTTAGGGAATTTGGGAAAACACAAAGTCCTCAATAGAATTAATTTCATATTAAAATTATTTGGCTTTTTATTTACTAATTATTTTATCAAATCTCTTGTGGTAATTACATTTAGAATATTTTCATTTTAGATCATAATTTAGGTTTTTGGGGGTTTTTTCCCTCATTTTTCACTAGAACACCAAATGATAGTTCTGCGGTGTGCTATTTTTTAAAAGTATCATCCATTGACAGAAGCATTTCTTGACATGCTGGCCTTTCAAGAATGAAAACAGAGCAACTAGTTCTAGTTAATTTTCTAGAATGTGTGTATGGGCTATAAAAACACCTGAATTTAAAAAAATATATATATTGTTTGTTTTGTTCCTGGTTTTGGGGAGAGAAGGGATTTATCAGCGGACCTCAAATAGCTAACTGAAATTATGGATCCTCTGGATGAGATAGGCTCTCTAAGATGGCTTGGCCCCAGCAGTCCCTAACCAGTGTCCAGGCCACCAGCGAGTGCAGGTGTCAGCAGGTGCACGTGCTCCTGTCACAGCCAGAGAGGTGTGCTCAGCCATGTGTCACTGACAGGGTCACAAGGCCTTTAGCAAGAGTGAACTGGATGATTTATCACAATTCAGCTTATGAGTTGCATTGTTCAATCATCTATCTTCATAACATGCCAGTGACAGCCTCTGCAATGCATCAGAATGTTGCTAACCCTGGTAAAGTAGGATGCAAAGATGATATGTTTTCATGATTTATTGCCTGTGGGTCCTGTAATTACTAATTATGCATATGACAGACCACCTAATGCATAAAATGCAGCTGAAAACCTGCAATGAAAAATTATAATACCAGTGCAGTTCAAGTTGCTATTGAAAAGAAATTTTATGGTAGGGAGAAAGATAAAATTTTCTTATCCCCCCCTCCCCCCAAAAAAACCCATATTTGCATTAGGAGTTTTTAATAAAAGGGAAGGGAAAAAAAAATCTACTAGCTTTTAACCTTTCTATTTTCAATTGTGGTCTCACTTCTTATTTAAAAAGAAATGGAATAATTAACAGGTGAGTGAACAGAAAAAGAATTGGAAATGACACCTTAATTATTGATAATTCATGAAGTGTCCCCTTATTCCTAAGTATCATAGACAGACTTAACTATTAATTTCCTAATCTCTTCATATATGATAAAATTTCTGCTAAAATTTATTTCTTCTTTCGCCTACTAGAACAAAGACAAAATTAAATAAAGACATTGGTGGAATAAAAAGCAGTAATAAAGTGCTTATTACAATTGTGTGGTCAGCAAAGAGCTTAAAAACTTTTGAAATGTGTGCTAATACTGTATTTCACTGTAAGAAAACTGTTGAACTGTTAGAATCTGTCATTATTCCCCTTAACAAAATGCCTGAAGGAAAAAGAAACAGAAAACAAACTTGCAATCTATGTACAACCTTCATACTTGAGTTAGAAATTTTGGCTTACCTGCCTTCTTTATAAATTTACAAAAAATAAATTCTATAAAAATTCTATAAAAACTTACCTACTCTACAAACTGCTGGTCCTTCTATTCACACAAAGATCAATGCAGATGCAAGAGCGTAGCTGCATTTCAAAGCAGAAATTTTTTCTAACAACTTACTTGATGCTTAGGTTAATTCCCTCATTGTCAGAGCAGATTCAGTAATTATGAGTGGGTACAGTATATATAAACTGAGTATTAGAGCAATTTTTTTATCATGAAATCTAGTAGTAATGGTGACTGGAAAAAGTGAGTGCCTCTCTGTTACATGGATTTTGATTTTCACAGGGTGGTAGATGTGAAGGATATTACGGCTCATCTAGTCCAACTCCATAAAAATTGGGTGTTTTCTGTACATTGGCCTAAATTCTCAGCTGGTGCAGATACCTGGAGGTTCAGGACTTCAGCAGAGGCATTTTTAATTAGTTTTCCATTGCAATTACCTCATCAGTGACATTAACTCCGGCTGAATTCCTTGTACCAAAAGGACAAAAATATATTTCTGTGGCTCTTTAATACTTATTATTAATATTATTTTTTTTGAGACATATTATTTAATAGTTGTAATGATAAAATCTCAGTTTCAGATCTCTCAATCCCTTTTATACTAACTAGCAGATTCTTGTATCATGTGCATTTGGGTGCTTATCACTGTGTTTCCCTCATGTCTGCCCTCCCAGTGTCCTTTGAATCATATTGGCAGCAATATATTGCTGTTCCTGGCTCTCTTCTCTTACAGCCAGTGGATTCATTCTGCACTTCAAAGGTAGCTCTTCTAGGACCCAACACTGTAACATATTTCTTCTATAAAGTGTGTGTATGTAGGATAAAGGCGAGTTAAATTTTCAGATTTGATAATGATTATTGAAATTGCTTCAATCCTAATAAGAGATCATATTTTGCATTAGCATGTTCATAGTTTTAAGTGAAGAAAGTGGATTTTGTTCTAGGTACTCTTGGATGTAGGTAAATGTCTTCAAGTCTCAATGATGATGATTGTCTAGGTATGTGGGACAATGCTGTATGATAATTACAGTGTTGCCACCTAAAAGAAAGACAAAGCTAGATGCTGATCTGCAAATAGTTCTGTGCTGAAAGATCCACTGTTATATGTCTGTATGTGTATGTCTGCCTTTTCTCTCTCACTGGGTGTGAAGTAATTCCACATTTTCCAGGAGTCTGGAGGAACTCCACTGAAATTCACAGTTCATCTAACGCTGTGTTAAGGAGCAGGAAATAGGGCACTGTTTATTTGAAGCATACATGATCTGATACCTTTTTCAAAGGTGTGAGGTTTATTTATTTAAACAACTCATCCCTCTTTGACAACCTCTTGTGAAAAATACAGGTGAGAGAGAATGCTGCAGTATCAAACTGGCAGGAAAGCAGAGGAGCTGGAGGCATTTTCAAGTTTCCTTACTTCTTGGAACTTCTTTTAAATTGAAAGGCTGCTTTTATTAGATACTTCCTCATAAATGAACAAATGAAATACACTCTTAAAACCTAGGACAGAATTAATGGACAGAGTTGGAGTACAGGCTATTTTGAGTTTGAGATGTAACTTACATTGTCCAACAGCAGTTTGTAAAAGGCAATATTCAGTAAAATGTAAAGCAGTCCTACAATGTTAGCATTTTAATTATGTTTTTATGTTTTTCTAAGATCCAAATATTTTTATTGTGCCTTCCTTTGAGACAGAATATTTTTTTTTTACCTTCTACTGTATTCTTAACGAAGAAAACATAATGTATAATAACAATATTGTCCTGTACAGACAAGACAAAAGGATACAGCCTGACATTGTGCTGGGGGAGGTTCAGATTGGATATGTGAAGAATATTTCCATTGAAAGAGTGGTTAAACATTAGAACAGGCTGCCCAGGGAGATGGTGGAGTCATCATCCCTGGAAGTGTTCAAGGAACGACTGGAAACGGTACTTAGTGCTGCGGTTTAGTTGCCATGATGCTGTTCAGTCAAAGGCTGAGCTCAATGACCTTGGAGGTCTTTTCCAGCCTTAGTGATTCTATGATTCTATTAAAAAATACTTTTAGTTATGAAATTGTATCATTTGAAATTATCATTATTTTAGAACTTTATTATTATTCATTAAGAACTTAATTGTTTATTTTTCTCTGTCATCCTTCTGGTTTTGGAAACATACACCTACTTAACACAGCAGAAATAGTGATCTGTGACAGCAAATACATGCAAATTATGGAGAAAATATTTTCTTCTTGGAGCAAGGAGTGTCTTCTCCCTTGCAGAGTGCTATGGCAGGGTGGTGCTTTATCACTTTTTCCTTAGGGCTTTTGATAGAAGGGAACAGGCTGTTTTCTTCTTGAATCAAGATCCCAATATTCAAAGCAAATGCTTTCAATGTTTTAGACCTGGCTCCTCTGTCTTCAGTAGCAAGCAGTGCAGCACAGTAGGAGTGAACAACAGAGCAGAACAGTTCGTGCTGAGACCTGAAAGTCCATGCAAAGTCATTTGCACATGAGCCTGGAGTTTGAGTTTGGACTTAGTTTCATCTGAAGGAAATTCAGCCGCAGGCCTGGAGACTTTTACTAATACGAATCAAAGTCCACTATGTGGGGACAACTGCAAGATTTGCTCTGTACACGCACTTCAGCAAGTAAAACCACAATTCAGTTTACATGCAAACCTTTGCCACCACTTCTATAGGACCCTGGTTCATGCACAAAACTGTCTTCTGCCATGCAGAGTTCTCTGGTTTTGGCTGCAGAACAGGTCTGTAGCACAGTTAAGTTGGAAAGTCATTCAAAGAAAATCAGTTTTCATATGTAGCACTGTTTGGTTCTGGCAGTGAAGTATTCCAGGTTTAAAAAAAAAATAAAAATAAAAAAATAGCTTTAAATAAGAAATGGTTTAATGTAGTTTGAATTTAACCAAAAATAGATAATGAAAAAATACTAATAAATTGGTCATTGATATTTGCTAGATAATGTCAACATTTAGTAATTTTTGTCTGGAGAGAGCAGTGAGTTTGCTTTTCCTACAGTTTGAGGCTGAGGCAGAGGTATAAGCAAATCCTTGTAAAAAGTGCAATATTTCATTTAGAAGAAAAAGTGCATAGTTTCTCCTATTTGTTGTGTGGGGTCTATGTACAATGAAGATAAAACTATAAACAGAGTTTTTGCATAAGAGTGTTAAGACACAAAGAGGTCTGCTATTCTGAATTTCCTTTCAGAAAATCTTGAGCATAGAGCTTCCTATATCTTCTAAGCAGGAGCATAGTGAAAATGTTAGAGGTACTGATTTAAAAGTATTAGCAAATGAGCAACATAGAAGCTGTTTTAGTGTACCACAAGTTAAGGGATAAAGCCCAGTTACCTCTTCTCCCATCATAGGCTTCAAACTCTCAGTCATGCATTGATGGCTCCCACAAAATATGCATTGAAAGAACTGTCTGTATAACTGGGACATATTTAAGCTTCACTTTGCCAGAGTACTTTAAGATGTGCACATCTTTTATACCCTTGAGTAATCTCCTACTAAAAAATGTTTTTTAAATATTCTTGTTGATTCGGAACCTCAGCTGGTAAGCTTGTCTCTGGCATTTAAAATATCAAGACAAAGTTATACTTGATTTTAGCTGTTGGTCAGAAAATGTCAATTTCCTTTTAGTTCAATGGAGTTTTTTTCTGCTTTTTGTACCTGTTATTTCTTACCAACAAAATCCTCTGCACTGAGTTCTGTTCTGTTTGCAATTAAGTATACTGCTTACACCAAAGTGAAAGTGTTTAATTTGGGAACTAGTAAGAAAATCTAGGGAAATATCACTAATCTGTGCTTCTTTTCACTGAATATTTCAGTATTGTGAAATTAAAAATTTCAGATTCACTTTCGTCCCCTGTCTATAATATCTACTTATTTTATTTTTTTGTATCGTTTAGCCAGCATGGATGTGCAAAGAATAAGAACTATCTCTGTCATGATTTTGTGGACATCTGAACTGGATTAGTCCAAAGATAAGATGAAATACTGAAGTTTACCTGTTCTATCCTTTTCAAATTTGGCCCTTTGAATAGTAAATATACAATAAATATAAATAATTTCAGTGATACAAAAGGGTTTCAGATTCAGAAAGGCCTTCCCAAATAAACTTAAACAAAGTATGACAGAATAATAGCCACAAAACAAGTATCTTAAAGTTTCATAAGACAGAAAGGGCCAGTAAGCTCACTTATCAAAATATTAAGATGCTTAGCAGATAAAAGAAATAATTCAGTGCAGTATGGTATCTAGTAGATGATGATTAAAATTACAAAACTAAGTTAAAGATTTATAAATATAATGATGTTTCTAAGACGGTTTATTTCTTATAATTTACAAGAAAAAAAAAGTTCCAGAAAAAAAATCTGGAAGTTTCTTCTATGAATTGTGTATGTTGGACAAAGCAGAGTTAAATTGCCAGATTTGATAATGATTATTGAAATTGCTTCAATCCTAATAATAGATCATATTTTGCATTAGCATATTCCTAGTTTTAAGTGAAGAAAGTGGATTTTGTTCTAGGTTCTCTTGGATGTAGGTAGATGTCTTCAAGTCTCAATGATGATGATTGTCTGGGTATGTGGGACAATGCTGTATGATAATTACAGTGTTGCCACCTAAAAGAAAGACAAAGCTAGATGCTGATCTGCAAATAGTTCTGGGGAGTTCAGAACAGTTATGCTAAATAATAAGTTACATGCTGAGTTAGCATAACGCTAATGCTAAATAATATTTTTATTACGGATGGTCACTCGTAGATAATGAGTGACCATTGCCTGATTCTTAATAAAAATTAATCTGGGAGTCATTCATGGAGATGGTTGCCATTGAACAGGTGTCTTATGCAATTCCAGGGCACAGATTTTATTTGGAGAACCAACAATTTTCAATGTGATATTGACTGGAATAAAGGAAGAAAGCAGTGACAAAAGTTGTGTTTGATCTTTAACAACAGCATTCTTTCTGCAAGCTGAAACACATATCAATATTCTAATTTCCAGGTAGCTATATTTTCAGATATAAGGCAAAAAAAAAAAAAAAAAAATTTTTACTGAGAACAAGGAATGTCTGAAGAAGGCAGAGGAGAGGAAAATCCTGTGCTTGAAAAGCTAAAATTGTTTCAGCAGTTGCAGAAGATTCTACAAGTGTCTAAACTTAGAATTTGCAAATATATTTTTTATGTCATTTAAGTGAAAACATTATTTTATCTATTTTTATTGCTTTTCAGTAAAAGAACAAAAATAAATCTTTATGAATTTGTCCATTATTTGTCAGTTTTATGGTTCATTACATTAAAATCCAGTAGTCCGGCCTTTTATAAGAATATGTTTGAATGTTATAAAACCTCTGCAACATTGTAGATTTATGTGTTTGTTGTATTTTCTATCTCCTGTGCAACAGTATTAACTGTGGAAACAAGAAAATTTTCTGCTCTTTCAAAAATACATCGATACATACAAGGCTAGAGATACATATAAAACTAAATGCTCATTTTTTTCTCTTCTGGTATTAACTTGCAGAGCAAAATCCTTATAAATTAGATATCACCAACAGACGAAATGAGAACATTTTTCCAACTTCTCACCTTAAAAAAGAACTCTGAGTTTAAACATGAGGACAAAATTTAACATAGCTGTTTTATTTCTGTTGGAGAATAAGGTTATCCATCATCAAAATGGACTTCAAGTCTTCAAGGACTGCATTTGCCACTGTCTTCTCTTGCTTATCTTACTGCTCATTGAGATAGGCAAAAATGAATAAAACTTAAAATAAATATATCTTTTCTGAATCAAAATTCCTAAACCAGATTATATAGTTAGCTTATTGAAGAAACTATCTAAAATATTATCTTAGGAGCAATTATGATTTTGCTTTTCCAGTTTAAAATTACAATTAAATAAACACAGAAAAAGCACTGCTCTTGTAATTATGTCTGGTGGTTATATTTTATTTTTTTCTGATTGAATATTCATGGCATATATTTCTGTATATTTGAACAAAGCTGAATGCTTCAAACAAGACATTGTTGGCTTGTTTTCTCATAGTCAGAAATACTAGTGCAAAGTTGTACTGAGTCGGTAAGGGATTAGCCAGGAATAATAATTACAGCACCATCGGGAAATGCAGTTCTATCTGGCTAAAGTGAAATCAATAAAAAGCAAACTTTTCCCTCTGCCTTCAGGCTGAATATGGAGGGCTTCATCTCCTAGTAGAATATGCAAGAAATTTTAATACAAAATATTTACTACAGCAGTGGGAACTAACGACCCATATGCAGCTGCATACCCTTGCATTGCTCCAGTGCTTCATGGAGATAATGATAATATTCTTTCCTTGTTTTCTTCTTTAACATTGAGACTGAATTTTAGGTTACAGTCCTACATCGAAATTAAGACAAGGTTGTTCTGATGTGCCTGACGTTATGCCACTAATTTCAGAAGAATTCTGTCCATGTGCATCAGCAGACTGTATTAGCTAGCACTCATTGATAGTCACTGCATGGGTCAGCACTTTTTAAAGGCAGATTTGATCACATAAGGTTGTCTGCAGAAGAATTTGAGACTTTTTCTACTGTAGTTTTTTCCCAAGGCAAAACTCGACCAGATGTTATCTTTCTGAATTCTCCATTATGTATTAAACCCTTGTACTTTTTTGGTATTTGTTAATCTAGTTCTTCTTCCATGCCTGTAATAAGCAAAACATCTGTTTCTTCTTGTTCAATCAAAGTGACTAACTCAAGAGTCCTACTTTTCAAATAATATCATTTAAATAGAAAACCTACATAGAGAGAATGCATTTCATTAAGATATTTAATTTGCATATGAAACCATCTTTTCCAGAACTCAGTAGGGAATTTGTGGTGGCAGAAATATGTATTTCTTTATTTTTTTTCTCTCAACTTGCATACCAAAAAAGAGTATGAAAAAAAAGAATGCAAATAAATGTATGCTCAGATGAAGAAATTAAACTGGAATGAGAAATCATCATTGTGCACTTGGGATGTAGGCCATCCTAAACTTTCTAGCTCAAAATTATTATATTATAAGGGGACATGATCTACTCTTACTAGTGAGTCTTGGTGTACAAAAAGACATCAGCAAGCAAAAATAATCCCTCAATGTACATGAGGCATGTAATAAAATATTACAATAGAAACTGATAATGCAGCTATACAAATTTATCCTCCATAATCTATCTATCTATCTATCTATCTATCTCCGTCTCTCTCTCTCTCTCTCTCTATATATATATATATAAAATATATCATATATCCCAATAATTATTTAGGTTCCTGACACAAATCGTTGTGTCATTTATAAAGGAGGGTTAACACTACTGCTGCTAATACACATAAATAAAAAATTCGATAAAAAACAGTGGCAGAGACAAAAGGTGTTTTTAGTTTTTGACTGGGGAGCACAATCCTGTAAAGACAATAGTGAATATTCGCTGAGTACTAATGAGCAATCCTCATTAGCATTCATTGGTAAACTCCACAGGAACAAATGTACCAGTAAGTTTTCTAAGCAAACAGAAAATTGCACAAGAATTTTTGTGACAACTTTGAGCTAGAACAGTTGGGATTATTACTGTCATAGTGCAAAGTTCCATGAGAGTGGTTAATACCTGAAGCTAAGAAGAAAACAACCTTAATTCATTATTATTTTGTATCAATGCACTGAAGAGGTCATAAAGTAGAAACAGTGTCATCTTTCAGGACTGACAGGAATGATGTCAGCTTGTAGGGGCAGATATTTTTAATACAGTCAAAACAACAATGCTTCTCCAATCATGCCTCTAGCAAGCAGCTTACAGACAGCAGTGTGTTCCCTTAGTATATCTTGCTAAATGCTGTGTACACTGAGAGAATGCAGGAAATCACCTTTGCTCTTACTGTGCAGCTCTCCTCACACTCTCATTTCTCAGTCTGCTCAGGAGAACCACATCCTCTGCTGATCCACCTTCCCCCCACCTGCTTTTTGCCTTGAGTCACTGTAATGTTCAGTTTCTCAGTGTGCTGCTGGTGAGCTTGGGGGGGTTTCCCTTCACTGCACATGGGGAGAGCACAGTACAAACACAAAATACAGAAATACAGATTAAAATAACTGAAGTATTTTGCATCTCATGCCATATTTAATTTAAAACATATTTCTCATTAGTACTTTCAGTTCATTCTTTTATGAAGGAGTATCTTCAAGAGCTGAGGATGGTGAACTTAGCTTTATTATATGAAATACGGTGAATTTCCAATTTTATAGCATAATCATCTGTCTTTTAGGTCCATAAGTTGTCATGGTGGGTTCTCTTACCACCACTCCTCAAGAGGCCAAATGGAGAAAATAAGGCTGAGGAGTTCATGGAGTGAGATAAAGACAGGGAGATCACGTATCAATTGCAATCGCAAGCAAAACAGACTCAGCTTGTGGAAATTAATTTAATTCATTGCCAATTAAAATAGATCTAGGTAGTGAGAAACAAAGGCAATCATTAAACAACATCTTTCTTCCTCCTTCTTCTTGAAGTTCAACTTCCTCAGTCACAACTCCTATACATCCAGTTCCAGAGCAGCACAAGAGGGGCTGCAGGGTTAAGACCAGGACTCTGCTGCTCCAACCCTCTTGAGCTGTCCCTCTGCTCTGGTGGCCAGAGCCTCTCTTTTCCCTGCTCTCACTCTCCTCTGTAGCTGGCAGGGCCATTTCTGCTCATTTCCTCTTACCTCTCCCTGCCTGGGGCTGAGGGGTTGGCTGTACTCAACTGTGCACCTTATCTCATATCCTGTTGTGTCTTGGTTTCTGCAATATGCCTGTTTCCAGAGAGTGTTTTAGATATACCTCCCTTAGTGATGAACAGTTCATGCCACTGCTTTTGCGCCCCAGGTTTTAATAGCCAATTCTTAATTTTGTGCAGGAGTCGTTGACCAGGAGTCTCTAGTCATTGTTATTCAGTGCAAGGTAATACTGAATACCTCGATAAAAATATAAAATAGATTTTTTTTTTTTTAATATTCGGTCATCTCAGGCTGGAAAATTGGGGTTTTAAGTATGTTCTGATAACAATGCTGTAACAATTTTGGTTTGGAAGTCTATAAAAAATGGTGTATTTTTCTTTCTTAGTTTATTATCGGTGGAAATTAATTTTATCTGGGTTATAATTTTATGGTTTTCAGTTTCTTCTTTTTCAAATATAATGAAAATAGAAAGGAGTTTACAAACAGAAAGAAAAATTCCCTTCTATTTGGTATATTAGGTCCTTCATCTGTTCTTACTCTAGATTGCCTAAGCTTGCAAGCTTTAGTAGTAACATTTCTTACTGATACATTTTCAAGACGCTTCAGCTATTTTTATACATACTCATTAATTTTCTGAGAATATTGTGAGAAGAGCAACCTATTTGATTTCACAACTTGATCTCATACTTAAACAAAGATGTGAAAACACTAGGAAAAAAAAACTTTTGCTCTTTGTTTATAGTGGGTAACATTCTTTTGAATATTTTGAAAAGTTATGTTGCATTATACTTTTGCTGACATTTTGTTTTCCACTTAATTTTAGAAACAGCTTATTACATTGCATTGTGGTTTATTTTGGCAAATGACATTTTGCTAAGGCAACTTTTTCTAGGTGGAGAAAATGTTGCTTGTAAGAGGTGCCATAACTTGCAGTTTGCTTTTACTACAGCAATTGCTGCTTACTTGCTGACCTAGCATAACCTGTCTGCATGGAAATGAGTAGAACAAACCAGTACCCTTTGGCAGTTCTTAATGTTCCAGACAAACTGGCTTTCTGCCAGCTGCTGGAGACAATATTAGAAGCATATAAATTCTGTGGGTTTTAAAAGATCTGAATGAATGAACAATTCCATCTGCTTCACTGCTGCCAGTATTTGGAGGATGGTGCTCCTGTAAGATTGTGGGGGTTTCAGACATTTGCTGGTTTTGAAGTTCCTCTGTGATAATGTCTTCCTCTGTCTTCCTCTTCTGTGAGTAGCCCTACATCCCAATTAGCTGTGAATTCACCACCTATGTGAGCCTTTTCCCCTCCTATTTTTTTCCTTTCTTTTTTCTTGGAAATATCTAATTTGCTATATGCCTAACATGAGCATAATGTGCCCTTTGGCACTGTTACTCACTATAGTTAAATGGATGAATCAATATCTTTCCCTTCTAAGCTTGATCACAGAAACAATTAAGACATATTCTTTATCAGTAAAATGCAGAATATGACCTTTGAATAGGAAAGGTGAATGATAACATCTGTGGTTAGATACTACTATGCCTGTGAACATGGACACTTCAGTAGTTCCAAGACTATTTATGTATTTATGATATAATGTGGATTTCTTTGTAATGGTTACTTTAATAACAATACCTTGTTATCCCACTAAAATGATTTCATTTCTACAGTTGCCTTTATTAAACCTTATATAATGAGCCTGGGAAAGTGACATGCAAAACATTTAGAGATAATAAATATTGGAGTAAGTAAAATGTTGCAATGGTTTTTTGTTCTCCATAGGCTCTGGTCTCAATGATGGGCAGTGGCATGAAGTTCGATTCCTGGCTAAGGAAAATTTCGCTGTCCTCACCATCGATGGCGATGAAGCCTCAGCTGTTCGAACTAACAGCCCTCTACAAGTCAAGACTGGAGAAAAATATTTCTTTGGAGGTAAAAAAATACCAAAACAAGTATACGCTGAAAGTGCTGTTGTCTTTTAATCTATATAACAGATGAAATGGAGTTCAGGATGTAATTCATTTATGTGACTCTATTATGGGTTAAAAGCCTAGGTGCTGCTCATCAAGAATACAATGCTAATCTTAATTTCACTTTCAACCTAACCTTTTAGGTTTGAAATTCTGAAGAGGAAAAACAATACATCATTGTTCAGGTTTTAATCTTTTTCTGATTTTTAAGCTCTGTCATGTTTGTGGATAATTGAGAAGCTCTCATAGGTTGAAGCCTTAGACTGTTCAGTATTTTGTCTGTTGACAGTCCATATGCTAAAAAGGAGTTCTTAAAAATTGCGCCTCCAGTATTTATTGTGCTTTTGATTGATTGGCAGCATATATGAAAATCAAAAAAGGCCATCAATATTCTTGGATGTTTAAAATTTACATTTAAATTTCTATATTAAAAAGTGTGTTTGTGTGTCAAATATATTTTTAATCCAAAAAAAAGAAGGTTGCTCTTTGAAGTGTGCCACACATTTAATGTTGAAGATTAATTCTTCAGACAGAGAAGATAAATTTTAAAATCAGAATTTATCAGTGTTAAAAATTGATTTCTTTCAAACTTAAAAAAAGTGCCTGTCTAATAATAATAAAATATAAGTGTGATATTATGAATAGTCATATTATTACCCAATTAATGGAAAATTTAGTGTTATATGGAGTGCTCTAAGTAGAAAGGGAAAACAGTAATTTCAAGGTTGTTTTCATTTCATTGTTGTCAAATTAAAGTTGGTCTGTCACAAGAGTTAAGCTTCCTGTTGCTCTAACGTGCGTATTTTCCAATTCCTGTAATTCGGCTAATACTGTTTTTTTTAGCCCATTACCTCAAATAAGAGTTCTAGTATAGCCAGTTTCCACGTGCTAAAGTGTGAAAATTATTTTATTGTCAGGACATAGTGTGTTCAATTTGTCAGAACAGTCTGTGACATTCTAATTAAATGAAGTTATTAAGCACACATAGGAGACAATAAGAAATGCTGTAGATAATATATCAAGTGTTAAATTCTGTTAATTTTTATAGGCAAAATCCCCAGATTACTATTGTATTTCTGGAGAGAGACTGATTGATTGATTGATTGATTGATTGATTGATTGATTGATTGATTGATTGATTTCTTCTGAAATGTCTTTTACCTCTGTTTTTTGTCTTTGAGGGATAGATTGTCTTGTTTCTCCAGGTGACTTTTATACCCTTTCTTGGTCAAAAGTCAGGTTGATTTGTTGTCATTTCAGTTGGACTGTGAAATTTGCTTGATTTGTGATTGCTGCCCTGCACTTTATAATTCCACCATTCTTCTATAAAAAATAAGCGTGCATACAGATATTGCTCCAGTGGGATGTGGAAGTCAATCATGAATTCCCTGAAGTCTCATTCCCGCATCTGTTCATGCAAATAGATGGTCATGCAAATACACAAACTATGGTGTGTTTGTTTTTCCTTAGTATCTTTCATCCTCTGAAAGGTCTTCTAAAAGTATGTCAAAAGAACAGTGGTGTCCTAACCTTCATGTCCCAAGTTTATTTCAAAATCTGCATTTGCAAGACTATACTTACTCACATGAATTGTCAGAAGCTGTGAATCTGAGGAAGCTTAATTTATAGAACCCATTTATAATATTATGTTCCCACATGAATATTTCTATATAAATGTATGTTATTTTTTTATATATATCTAAATAATATATCAAAGACTGCAACTTAAAGACAGTCCTTTGGATGCATGTTAGAAACCAAATCTTTACATTCATGACCTGCATCTTATAAGGCAAAGGTATTTTTGTTCTACTCCCTACAAATGTACATATTCCTCCTTACTTACCTTTAGAAGAACTACAAGTCATGGCTTTCAATAAATAACATTTGCAAGAGGATGTAGAGAAGGAGAATAGTGGGGAACCTAAAACATTTGGACCAGGTGGTCATCAAAGATGTTTTCATTAGTTTCCTTAGGAATAAGTTCTGATAAGAAAGCATCAAACACTTGTTCGCTGTAAATACACGTAGTTGGTTAGGAAGTGATAATTTTTTTAATTCAGAGGGCAGTAGCTGTCTGCGCCATGCTAGATGGCTAGCAGAAATAATTATCAATTCTTTGGTGATGATATGCTTTCATTGTGGAAATGAATCTAGATTTCTTTGCTAAAGAATTGAATATGATAGTTACAGATACACTGTTAAACCTTTGTATTATGAAATATAAACATATATAATGGTTGCAGAAGTTAAATGATGAGATTTAAAGATAGCCGCATTATGATATTCATCCAATCTCACTGCTATATTTCTTGACCTTTGAAAACACTGAGAAAGCTCAGTATTTGTGAATTTGTGTTTGGAGAGAGGTTGTACATCATTTCTAGCATGCTCTGAACACTCTTTGATGGCTACTATTCATATTCTCTTTCATCTTTGAAGGAGCTACTATATGTATGTAAGTGTTTTGTTCTCCAAACCTTCCCTTTCTCTGATTCCCAAATAAGTGAGCCTCTTTATTTTCCTGTTTCCTGGTGTCAATACAACAAATGTATACTATAGGCAATGTTATTGTCTTTGCTGAAGAAAATATTTAAAAGTTGCATTTCAGCACTGCAGTACAATATTTTCTCAAAAATGCTTATCATTGACCAGCAGAGCCAGATTTTTACAACACATGACATGAAGTAACATTTGAATACAGATGTGGAAATCAGAATATTTTGTGACTTCTGCTCATAGAACTAACTTTCCTAGTTTTGAAAAACTGTAAGTAAATCATGAGTATTCCTTATTTCTCTGTCAGAGCATATTATGTTTAGTACTGTTAACGTCTTTTTTTTTCCCCTTGCTTTGTGCCTCTCCAGTGCCATCTCCCAGCAATAGTGAGATCCTCCCAAGGGACAGACAGTAGTGATGTTTTATTCAAGCCTAAAGAGTTAGGGGAAGCTGTGCAAAATGAGACATTTCTGTAGAATGTGTTAATGTGGAAGGGTGGGTGCTAATTGCTTATTACCCTTCTGTATAACTATTATTTTCTGCCCACTGGTTTTATTTTCCTTCTTTTTCTTCTCTTAAATTTGTGTTTTTGGAAAGAAGTGAACTTCCCTTCCCTACTAAGCTCTAGAGAATGATGTTTCTTTGTTGTTTCCAATTATCTGCCTAAAACAAAGAAACAGAAGAGAGGAAGTGAATCACAGAGTGAAAATGAGTCCATTAACCTCATTTGCACTGTTGGAGATAAAGGGCTTTTGTGAAGCATCCTAAGTTTTCACCAAACCACCTAATAGCTGCCTGATGTCCATAGGAAATATCTGATTAGAGACATAATTTTGATTTGTTTCTATGATGTTTCATTTTAATTGTGTCTACTTTTCCTCTCCTTTTCACTGGCTCAAGGATGGGAGACTTTTTAGGATGAGTGCTAAATTTTCATTGAGCTCAAAGGTATGCTGCGAGCATCAGCCAATCCGCTCTGTGGTGCTTTTTCTGACAAGCAAAGGTGAAAGGAATATGCAGTAAGTTTCCTGTGAGACACCAGCCAGAGGTGTATAGAAAGTCCTCCCTTTCTGCGGGATTGACAGACACGGACTCTGCTTATGGTGGCAAAGCAAAGCCAGTTTATTACCCCAGTTCACCAGTATTTATAGGTCACTACATTTGCACAAAATTTTCCACTCAGACCCTTTTGCCCCAGTCCCCTTTAGAAACACAATCTTTCTGATAATCCTTCTCATGGTAGTAATGTCCTTGTTACGTCTTTGACCAGCAAAGTCCTTTTTGCATCTTCTGTCTTCAGGGCAGTCAGCGTCAGAGGATCAGTGTGACCAGACACGTTGTCTTCACTTCTGTTCTTGCCTTGAGTTTATCTCTCCCGCAGCTTTCACTGTACCAGGGCCAAAAGGTCTGTGGTGCTACCCAGTTCAGCTTCTGTAGCTACCTGATCTCCCACACCTTTCTCTGCAAAACGCATGAAGTCTTGCTCCTGGAGTAGAATTCATTTTGAAAAGTTATGTTGTTTCTAAAAGTCCATAAAATCAGAGGTGATGAAAGGAGCAGGGAATTTTAGGAGAAAAATTACCTTCCTGTGTTTCACATTTCCTGGACTCTTCTATGAACTTTCCCTTCGTAAAGATCTTTGTGTGATGTGTCTAAATTTTTCATCAAGCTACCCATTGTTATAATTGTGTGGCTTGTTTTCATTAACAGCCTTTATAGTCATGGCCAGACTTCCTAGGTAGTGTCACTGGCATTTAAAAAGCATCTGAAGTATCATAATTGCAAGTATTATCAGATAGATTTTTTTTTGAATGGGGGAATATTTCTGTAGCTCAAATTCAAATTTGTTCAGCAAAACCAAAGTTGAGGTTTCAGGTGTCACAACAAATAAATGAGACCCAGCTAATGGAGATTCATGTTATCTGTTACCTAAAAAATGAAAAAGTCCCTGTGGACTTCATTCTTGCAAGTCTGAAACTTCTCACATACAAATAAGTAACAGTGATGTTTGGTTGTCTCTGTATGTTTGCTGGTCTTTTCTGAAGATTTTTAGTATGTCAGGGCTTCAGTTTTGCTGTCCATTTTTTGTTTGTGGGAGTTTGGGTTTTATTTTGCATGTATGACCACAAGACAGGATGCTCAAATTTTCCTTTCTTGTGGAAAGAGCGTTGAATGTGTTTGGAAATCTTTCATGATCTTAACTCTACTATAAACTCAAATACAAATCCATGAGAGGAATACAGTGGAAATTCCAAGTAACTCAGAGTATAATGTGATTTTTGTGAGTCTTCAACATTCATCTTCAGGTACTCTTCCAAGTCAGACATACAAAATAATGGTAAACACGTGAAATGGAAATAAAATAATTGGAATGGGTCATATATTTTAACAGCCCTCATACCTTGGATTGTTAAATCTGGAATGTTTATAAGTCAATACATGAGCAAAGAATGCACATATGCAAAATTTATAAACATAAGCAAAGAAAGGAAATGTTTGTAGCAAGTAAAAGAAAAAATTAGATGGCAGGTAATTATAAATTGCTCACTGGTATTTAGTACATGATTGAAATTCTTTATTATTTCATCAGCTCACTTGTACTATGAATGAGGAAACACTACTGAATTCACATTCCTTTTATACAACTGACAGAACTAAAGGGAGTTAATCATCATTTCCCATTAACTCTTTGAGATTTATGGTTTTTATCATGTTTAAAGTTTTGTTTATTTCATTCAGATAATTTGAAGGTTAGACAAATGAGACCAAGTAAAACAATGATGACTTTCTGTGATTAATTTTCAGTAATGTCAGTGAAGTCAATATGCCAATCCACCAACACATTTTATACAACAGTACAAGCAGAAGTACTGGAGATAGATTGATGTTCTGGAGAAAAACAGGTGCAGGCAGAAAGCTGGTACAATGTGCAAGCAAATAAAAGATGAAATGCATGGTAATGGTAGTTTAGGAATGTATGTATGGGAGCATGAATCTTGCTGGAATAACTTCAGCTTTTGAGCAAAGGCCTATTCAAGATGAGAAATGTCTAGCCACTGAAATATAAATGGATGAAATCTTGAAAAGTGCTCTCCTTGTTACAACATAAATCTCTTGTTAAGCTGAAGATGTTAGCCACAGAATAAATATGTAGAGGTTTCTCAAAAAATAAAGCATAGGAGCCTAATCTCTTTTACTTTATTTTCTTGGAAGCACTAAAACAAATGTTTGTGTGCAGCAGAAAAGAGAACATCAAAATTTTCAATACATTTTCTTTACTCTTATTGTCATTTAAAACCAAGAAAAACAAAGAATGAGGAAGAACACGTACCATAGAAAGTAAACCTGCATGGACAGGGGGAGGAGTAAATTGACTTTTTGGAACTCTATTGTCTCTAACACTGTGAGTAGATTATTTATTTCCGTTTTCATTAAGTATAGTAGCCATACTGTTTTCTGAGTCTTAGTCTAAAGCAAATTGTTCCAGTCTCTGAATATTCCAGAAAATTAAAAAAAAAAATAGAGTAAATTCCCTACCTAGTATAGATCTTGACTCCAAAGAGAAAGAAAAAGGACTTGTAAAAATTATCCACACTTCTTCAAAAGGAAACACTTTTGAAGAAAGAAGTTTCTGTTGAAGACCAGAAGAAAGCTATTGGAGACAAACTCAGAAGTGAAAATTATACCTGTATTCTATATGGCCCTCCTTTATTAGCTCTATCAGGTCAAGCAACAAGGTTTTTGGTACCAGTAAGTGAAAACAATACTGATTGGATGAGAAGGGCAGGCATTTCAAGAAGCAGTGAAAGTTGGCAGGAATATTAACTAGTACTAATCAATAGTCAGTACTGATTGGAGCTCTATGTTTTCAGAACACTAAAAATAACGTAGTCTATTGATGACATTAGGAATCACAGATATGTCTCTCTGTGTGTGTTGAATTGTGATGTGAAAAATAAACACATGCTTTTCTGTTGTGTGAAAATAATCATACTTCTAAATAGGGAAGAATGCTAATTAATACTGGAATAACACTTCTACAAGCTTTAACTATTTCTCAAGGGTATCCTGGCTGGGCTTCTAGGTACATGCATGTGCTTATTGTCCACAGCCACAAATCAGTACATCTACACAGGAAAGAAAAAACAGAAATAAGAAAAGGTAAATTCCTGGTGCCATCAACAAGCCATACTGTTTTCAGAGGCTTTCCTTTCTTTGGGGAGTGACTTAGCGATGCTCCTCAATGGATTTTCCATAGGAAGATCTGTGATTTTCCTCTTGAAAGTAATAGAATCATAGAATGGCTTGGATTGGAAGGGAAGATCAATGTAGTTCCAAGCCCTCTGTCCTGCATAGTGACATATTCCACTAGACCAGGTTGCTCAGAGCTCCATCCAACCTGGCCTTAAACACTTCCAGGGACCGGAGATCCACTTCTCTGGGCAACCTGTTCCAGTGTCTCACCTCCCTCACAGTAAGGAAATTCTTCCTAATATCTGATCTAAAACTTTTCGCTTTCAGTTTGAAACCATTTCTCCTCATCCTTGTGAAGGATCTCTGTCCATATTCCTTGTAAGCTCCCTTCAGGTATTGGAAAGCCACAATGAGGTCACCTGTAAGCCTTCTATTTCCAGGCTGAAAAATCTAGTTCTCTCAGCCTTCCCTCATACAAGAGGTAGTCAATCCCTCTGATCATCTTGGTGGCCTCCTCCCTTTTTTCTCCCACACCTCTAAATATAAGACAAATTTTCAGTCACATTTCAATGTTTTAAGTATGTAAATGAGCACCTGTTATCGCAAAGAACCTTAGGCAAAAAGTTGCCTGAATGCCATTGATTCTGATGATAGTCAGACAACTGACTTACTTTTCAGAGAAATCTACATATCTAGATAATTGTGAACATAAATAACTTTTGAAATCTGATTTAATGAGTCATGAATACATAACAGAATAAAGAAACTCAGATATCACCAAATGTAGTGTTTGTGAAAGTAGGAGACAGATCAAAAATATATTATTTAGAAAAGAACCTGTTGGACTCATACAATCTGAGTGGGGAATGGTTCTCAGTGCTGATTATAAATTCTGTCACATATATGAAACCTGATTGGAGCTCAAATTATAATTATTATCTGCTGCTTCTACTATATAAGCAAGCTGCAGGTAGCCCTTTGTGTCTAGGGCTGCCAATTAAATCCTTGCATGCCTGCAGTCCCAGGTTGTTATCACCTTCTACTGAAGACAACAAATCTCATCATATAAAAGTGGCAATCTACAGCTCTAACAAGAACATTTATTAGTGATGCTTTCGTAAATCATGGAGCAGATTTTAAAGGCTTATATCTTCCAAAGAAGGAACTTTACTGAATCTCACAGTCAGTGGTGTAGAGCTGATTTATCTGCATAAATTGGCAAAATGGAACTGTGAAGCTGAAAGGGAAGGTTTAAAGTCTTGTTTTTTCACTTAGCAGCTAAGCACTGAACTTACCTATATAGTGCTTTGCAGCAGGAAGTAACTCGTTGGAGATTCACAAATTTCCAGTGTGGATCGCTGATGGTAACTGGCTTACTTTGCAGTTTGCATTAAATTACATTGTAAGTTTCAAGGTATGTCTGCTTTGAGTTTAATTTGGGGTGGAGAAGGTTTGATAATGCAGTCCTGAATATTTAATATTGATGATATCTTTAGGAGGAAATTGGTGATTAACAGAAAATTGCTAAAAATTCCTAGACTGTTTTGGGTTATTAAGTCCTGTCAAAGACATTACCATTCAGCTTATTCACTGAATAGACACAATCTTTTGAATTTTTTGAGGGATCTTTTTAGTCTTTCTATTTTTTTTTTTTTTTGGTGGGGAGCTGTTTTTTTTTCCTTAAGACAGAGCAATTCCTCTGAGATAGAATTAGCATAAATGCTCACATGCAGCTATTAAAAACATCCTGTGTTTATGAATGAAGAAAATAAATATAATACTTTTGAGAGATGATGGTCACTGTCAAGGTTATATTACAAACTGAAGAAAAGAGAAGCTAGATCTGTTTCCATGGCAATAAAGAATACCCTTAGTCTCTTTGAGTTCATTGCCCATCATACAAAATGTATGCATAACTCAACTGATCCTGAAAAGTGATTTTACAGACTTTCTCCCTCTGGAGTGAGACCTGCATGCTTATCATTTGATCTTGTCCAACAAATCCAAGTGAGATTAGATGCTGTGGCTAGTAATATAAAATGACTGAAAACCTTTGGTAAGCAAACGTCTATTTATCAATAAAAGCAGGTCAAATAGTGGTGTAGAATAGCAGTGGGCATGATGTTTTTTATTTGTGTAGGAAGTATTTTCCTTTTATCTATAACAGCAAAAGTACTCTCTAGAGGGCACCAAGGATATTTCCTTGTGAATCTTTTTTCAAGTAGATAATGCCTCAAAATCAAGCAAGCTTTAGTGGTGCTTGAAAATGCTTCATCTGCTTCTTACACCTCACTTTTATTATTCCTACTGACCAGACTTCCCAAAACACTTTTTGTACTTACTTGACATTTTCAGTCAGTTTTTTGAAAACTGAGTTTTATATTTGATTCTGTATGTTAGAAGCTTCCTGTGGAGCTTCAGAGTAAATGATTTTTTTTTTTTTGTAATTAATTAGACCTTTTGTGATTTCACTTACAACATAATAAAATGGAGTAAAATTTTGGAATAAGCTGTTCAGATCCCATATTCCCATGATTTTCATTCATAGGAACAGGTTGCATAGAGTCTGACCCTCTTGCATTTTTTATACTCTCTTATTTTTGCTCATTGTCTTTACAATTCATGTTCCCTATTGACCTGATAAGAGCTTTTCCATGTTATTATTTTTTTTTTTTTGATTGCACATTCACTATTACCTCTTATTAAGAACTTGGCTGAAGTACAGAGAAAAAAAGCAACTGGAAAGGAGGAGCCTTTTATTATTTGAATGTCTTAAAAATCATGGAGTGGGTAAAGAGTGCTTGTGGTGGTAGTGACTCACTTATCTGTAGATGTTTGATGAAAAATCTTGAGATAGAACAAAGATGGAATACTGCATATCTCGATGCATGTTGAAGAAAGGTCACTGAGGAATTATACAACTGGAATAATAAATGAAGCTTAAATCTTTCTGAGAATAGTGGGGCTCTTTTCGTTAGTTATATATTCCTATTTCATTTTAAAAGAGATTTTATTATTTTTATGATCTCGACAAAAGTCAAATAGGACAGGTCTTTATAAATGCAGTGAGTGATCTTTTCAAGAATCCTACAAATATTAGCCAAAAGACTATAGTAATATCTCATGTTAGGGGCCAGAAATATAAAACTATCATATCCACCTATAATTTGGTAAAGTGGAATTCTTGTTTAGTCGAAAATTGTTTTGGAAATGTGCCATCAACCACTGGGATGGTTCTACAAAATGACACAAGCACATGTGCACTCAATAAAAATCTGTTCAACAAAACTAATTTTATTTAGTACTTCAGCATTCTGAAGTTCAAACAAAGATGAAAAATCCATTATTGGTACGATCTACCTGCAGGAAAAAAACCTGAATGTTGTACAATAATGTGAAATTTGAAGAGTTTCGTACGTTCTCTGTTCCATGCTTGGACCTGCGGTAGGCAAGTACTTACTAGATTATGCCACGTGCAAGGTCTTTTTAGCTTTTTACTGATGGCTTTCAGAGTTATATTCAGGCACTGTAGTTGACACTCAAAAAATTGATTTGGTTTGCATACATACCTTGTTTAATTGATGTTGTGGCATCTGAATGACCCAGTAATTTAAAATTAATAAAGACAGGTTTTCAAAAATCACGTTTGACTGAGAAAGCAAAAGAGTACTGCAACCAAGGATCTCCATGGAAATTTTGCAGTAAAACTTTCTTTAATTGGAACAAAGAAGTTTGCCATGATTCTAATATCTTTTGAAAGTATTCATTAGTATACTGCTATTGCAAATGTATTAGCAGTTACTATAAATTACATTTTATTCTTTAGTTGAATGTATTTGAGAAAGACTCTGACTAATGGATGTATTCTCAGCACGTCATTACAGCGAGGCAGCTATCCAAGTCTTTGTATTTCTCCTTGCAGATTTGTTTTCACAGTCAAGAACAAATGTGTATGCACTCTGATGGAATTTCAGAACTAACTCAGATTTTACTGAGCTGAAAAAAAAGATAATCCTTTGAAGAGGGTGATACCAACATTCAGCATTCTTAAGGAAATTTGTTTCATCCAATGTCTTTTTTATTCTTTGGAGTGTGACATACAGAACATTCTTCCTCACCCATAATTTTTCATTAAACTGCTCTGAAACTAGTATCATTTAAAAAATTCACTCCATTTTCTGCCTTGCTATTTCAGGAGATGCAAGGGCAGGAAGAATTTGATTATTAGCAGTTTCAGAAACAGTTTTAGAGTTTACTGCTCTACAGATCACAATGATTTGGACTCACATTTCTAATCCTATTGATCTGCAGTTTCATTAACTTTCAACATCTCAGAAGCTTGCAAACTGTATGTAAGTTGTTCTTGCTTAGTGAAATAAATTGAAGCATTTTGTTTTCATCATAAGCTTAAGACTGTTTCAAATACTCTTTGCTTATAATGAAAATAAAAGAGGAATTCTACAAAGTTCATGGACCATTCAAAAATAAAATTAATTAGGAATTTTATTGTTATGCGTGTAGTGTTTACACTGAAATTATATATTGGAAACTAAAAACGCATATAAACAATTTAAAAAAGAGTTGCATGAGTGTATCCCATTCCCTTTCCTTGCATCCCATTGTCAGACCCACCTGAGGTGAATGCTTTATTCTGCATGAATTTTATGCTGGTATTTTATCTTTCTGCATTAGTCAAAGTTTTTGTTCTTCATTTAATGCACCCTACTACTATTCAGTATGTTGTGTTACAGTGAAACACCATTTATAATTTTTAAATTATTGTATTCCACTGTTAAAATTCAAACTTCCTAAACATGCTTCTTTAGCATAGTGGAATCACTTTGTATTTATTATCTCTGGTGAAAAATTGTTATTCTTATCTTAGTTGATAATAAGTGTTTATTTGGCTTTTCTGATAACTCATATTCTAGCCTAAATTAAAAATTGAAAGAGAAATGCGGATTTCCCTCTTATGCTCTTAAAAATCTACTCCAGTGGAGATAAAGTTAGAGATTTGGAGAGGGTTCAATATATTGCAGCATGGCTGTATGGGACCCTTAGCAAGCTATTAATATCTGCTGTTCCATTCAGCTACTTACAAAATAACTTTCAAAGTACTAATTTGAGGGTAACTAATTAAAAATTGACTGTGGACAATGCAATTGGCTCTATTCCCAGTACTAATGTATTACTCATCCTTGAATATTCAAGCCCTAGTTATTTATTACTACAAATAATTATTAAAAGTTCATTTGAAACCCCAGTGACTATATATTTACTGAAAATTATTTATGTTTTTTTATCAATTTTGAAATTTGAACTTTTGTAAAAGTAATACTGCATAAAAAAGGACAAGTTTTATGAAAATGCATACTGTTTGAAATGTGAGTTTTGCTTGTTAGATTTAGAAAGATATTTGATGTTGTCCCATTTTAGAAGTCTTTTGTGCTTTCCAAACATCATGGATTGAAAATGATGTGTGTATGTATATATACACACATATGTGTACAAAATGTATATATAAACACATATATATACACACCTACATATATACAGATATAGATACATATATATATATGAGTATGTGTGTGGTATAAAAACATCCTAATTCAATTTCCAGATGAGTTAGAGATGAGTTAGTTACAAAAATAGACCCAGTTGTGTAAAGGACAATATGATGTGACTTAGAGACAAAAGCAAAACAGAATGAACTTGTAATTGCTAATATAAGTTCAGTTTGTAAAGTGAAAAGAAGTTACTTATTTATTTACTGATAAAATATCAGAATTAATTAATATAATGAGTAAGTTTGAGAATTTCATCATCTCCTTTATGAATAATTTGCTGATTTTTTTCTCCAAGGAAAACAGTTCTTGCATACATGTCTTCTGATAAATTACTTAGGGTTCCACTTAAATAAATTAAAATCTGAGAGACTTATTACTAGACTGAAAGGGTATTTGTGAGTCAGTTTAGATTTATGACACAATGCAAATCAAATTTTCAGTTATTGTTATTGGTACTAGTGTTATTAAAAATTAATCATCTTATGCACAAGGGATAAAGATGACAAATCCCAGAATATGCTTTGAAGATGCACTGAATTTGATATTCTTGAAAGAGTAATGTGACTGAATCTTCTTGCTTATTAGTATATTTTTGACAAGCAGTACAGAGATTATTGAAGGAAATTTGTATTAATAAAATATCTAATAATGTAAAAAGGGTGCTGTGTTCAACAGTGAAATAATTTTAGGTAAACATAAAATAGAATGACCTTTTGTTTTAGTAATAGACAAGGACAACTTTGTTTTAAACTGAGAGAAGGCTAATTATTTAATCTAAGTGAATAAAATAATGGAAAATAGATATTTTATAATTTCCTGAGAGTTTGTTCTTTCCCCTAAATAGCAATTGTATACAGAGACAGTAATAGGAATATTCTTCAGTATTTCATTTGCATTAGTTCACAACCTATAAAGGCAGATAAGCTTTAAGAAAAACAAAGCTTGTTTTTTTCTAAGGGTTTTTGTGTCATGGAGTTATATATTTGCATATCTCAAAATCTTGTTTGCAAATTGATTGATGGTGTTAGTAACAGCCATGAGAGACTTAAATGTGCTGTATTGTGTATTTCAGTGATGAAACAGGTTTAACCTTAATAGATGCCAAGGGATGTATCTTTATTTTACCATGAGGCTTCATGATGTACTGATGCTGCCAAATTTCATAGAATCATTGCCAAACTATGAGAGATACATAATGAAGTAATATTTGGGGGAAGAAAATTATCATGTCATACTTTAAATATCACTTTGAATTATGTGAAAATTCACAGTCTTAAAATGCTCGCTCTTGCAGCATAATAGAAATTTCATTAAATTGCTTAAAGCTTCCTGAAAAATGCTTAGCTCTGTGATCAGAGCACTGTCTAGATTGTAAAACAGAATAAATGCTGTGGAAATAAATTATAGCTTTTTTAATGTATTGTCTTACCAGGTCAGTATGAGCAAATTCTCTGTTTATAGGAACAGTATGATTGAGGGGATACACACCAGTTTCTATTCTTCTCTTACTTCATGCTAAAGCTAGGATAATTTTTTAAGGAGCGATTAGAGGGCCAGTTTGTTGTTCATTATTTTATTGCATCCTATGTATTTGCATTTCTTTTAAATAAATTTGTTACCTTATGTGAGACTTGAAATCTGAAGGATAAAAATTATTTCAATTCTTAATCAGTCTGTGTTTCAATCTGTCTTGAAAGCTCAAGGAAAAGTGACTAAAAATATTTTGTGATATGTAAAGAAAGTTGAACTCTGCAGATGCTAGTATAGTATGTTTGTGCAGATCTGAAATATAGATGACAAAGAAGAGTGTGGCCACAGCACTTCTGGGGGTAGATAAGACAATCAAGGTTGACAGTAGTAAGTTGTTCGTAATTTGCAGCGAAATCAGAGGTGGTGTCCAGGGTACCTGGTTATGGTGCCATACCCTTACTCATTTGGCAGCTGTCTATAGTATGGTTTGAACAATGATGAGTTAGATGAGTCCTTTCTCAGAGTCATTTTTCAAGCAATTCAGACATCTTTTTCTTACTTATATCTAAGTCTGGATAGTATGCGCTTATATACCTACATCTTTTAATTTCTTCTCTTTCAGTATCTGGACTATTCTGTTTCTAGAAAAAATGTTAAATTTTTAATTAATGGAAATAAATTTTTGAGAATGTGTCTTTACCTCTTTTTTTGCCTCTACATATTATCATGCTTTTTTTACCTGAGGCTGGTTATGAGGCCCTGAATTCCCTAGTCAGTTCCTTAGTCAGAATCCTTTCTACTGTTCTTCTTCTTACTTGCCTTCCCTCCCCATGATTTTCGACTCCATCCTCCCTTGTTTCCCAACACACTGCTCAGTATCGCTCAATCAACGCGAAGAGATGAATTACTTCCTTGGCAAGAAGGGAGCATGAAGCCTGAGCACAGTGCACTCTAATTTGTCTTGTGTCGGAATGTAAAACAGGCTCTATCACCCAGGCTGCCAGGCGAGGGTGAGGGATGGTAGCTCTGATAGGTTTATCATGTTTTCTCATCTCTAAGAAGGCTAAATGAAAACATAAAGTTCTCAGGGATTGGTTGGGTATGTACAGATAGCATATTACTTCTGGAACTGAAACTTAGGTCCATGCTGTAGTGTCAGAATCTCTTTGTTTTAAAAGGGACAGAAACTTTGTACTTATAATCACAAAGACAGCAATTTCCAGGTATGTGTCATATGTCAATATAAATTAAATTTAAAATGTAAAATATATTACTGAACTATTCCTTTCGGTTTGGGTGAAGGCAAAACAACTTCACTTTCAGGTAAGCATACCAGTGTACACACTGCCTCACTGGAATTTTAAATTACATTTTGATGTATGAGTCAGAAGGACTGACACTAATGATGACCCAGAATTAAAAGTTCATGTATTTGTCATGAGAGTCAGAGAAAACTGCATGACAATTAGATGAGAAAGTGTAACTAGTAACTGCAAACAGAGTCACGTCACCAAACTTCCTAAATTAGCTTATCTATCTTGTTTGGGGTTTTTGTCCCCAGGCTTCCTAACTTGTACTTTCCATGTAATTTTAGTCCATGTCATCCTCTCTCTGCCTTTATGTAGAAATATTTTTCAATCCAGGCTGGTTTTTACTCTTCCTAAAAATGTATTATAGCTCCACTTAGGAAAGATCCCTGAAATATTTAAATACGGTAGGCCACTTTGGCACAAGCAGGGTTTTTACTAACTTCACCATAGTGAAAAATCGTGTGGGAAGTATATTGGAAAACACAGATATTGTTTAGAATCTAAATGGAGTAGTTTCTCCCTATGTCGATTTTTATTGTACTTCCAAACAAATGGACCAAGACTGATGAGTCATGATGGCTAACTGCACTATTTAATGGCTGAATTACACCTACAATAGGGGCTATTTCCCTAACAAAATTCTGAAGATCTCAGAAATAATTTCTGTACTGCACAAACGCGTATCACAAAAGTTCTTTAAGATTAAGGCAAATATAGCCTCAACAAATATAAAAAGAAGAGGCCTAGAGATTTTTCACATGGGAAGAACGTTTTCTGTGTGAAAAGCAGTCTTTTGTTGAGGGGTAATCTCAATAAATTTTGATTTCCTATTGACAACTCTTGTTTCCCTTAGTTTAGTCTGTCCCAGGAATACACAGTGATCTGGCAGAAAGGAATACAGATGACAACAAAAGGTCAAATGTAAGGATGACTCTCCCTTGAGGTGAGGCTAAAAATACATTAAGTTGATATTTTTCGATTGACAAGGATGCCATAGAAAGAGGAACTAAATGGGCTGTGCGGTGCTTATATCTTAATTTGAATGTTGCTGTTGTTAAACTTTATTTTCCTCTGCATTTCTTAGGCGTACACATTCCCTAGAATATATATTCTATATATTATTAAAATTGTCAGTAAATTTCAATGAAAATTAAGGAGATGTTTCTTCTGTAAATCCTATGTAAATGAATTGCTGAAAATTTCAAAGTTGGTGAATCAGTTGAATTAGTTCAATATCAGAACAACAGCTGACAGTTATTCTCTTTCTGAGTATATACCTCTATGTATCCATTTTCATACTTTAGTATGTACTTAGAGGAGCGTTAGAGAGTATGGCTCTCCAATTCCTCCCTCATCTGCAGTAGCTTGTATCAGGTATGATAGAATTTGAGTTCTTGCAGCTTTCTCTTTGGGGGTAAGTTTGATGGGTTATAAATCACATCATGTGGTATTTTTTTCAGTAAAATAAAAGATTTTTGAAGGAAGGCCTTAAAAATCTCAGCAAAACAACATATTATGTTATACATATTACATATTATAACACATGAATGTTTCTTTACTCTGTTTACCTAAAATCATATCCTCACAGAGATGTGGTCTTAGCTCAGGGTGAAGGAAACTGCTTCTGTTTTCAGATTTATCACATTTCATCCTACCAGTTCTTCACCTGTGTTAATGGGCTTTTCATATTCTGTGCGAAAGTTATTTTATAGCTCAATTGGACAGAAGGCAAAGTCATCAAAGCTAATAATTTTGGTATTGTTCCTTGATATCACTCAATTATTTGATCAGAAGAGGCTTCTGCCAGTATATTCTTTCCTGTCTTCCACAGACAGCTTTCTTTTGCATTAATGCACACATTTCATAAAATACTTAATAGTCAGAAAAATAAGACATTTTTTATAAATTGTTGAAAAGCTACCCTAAATTCATCATCCTCGTATAATAGGGCTGAGACACATAAGTGTAGGTCCCTTGAAATCCCTCGACCTGTCTGCTTGCAATCTTTGATTGGGCACACAATAAACAACCATGCATACATGGCCTTCATAGTCATGTCTCCAGGAGTTGAGCAACAGCTACATAATAGAAAATACATGTGGGATAAAAAGAACAGGTCATCTGTGGTTCAAAATAAAGAATTTTCTTGGCAAAGTGAATTTGCTATCATTTAATCTTACTGAAAAGGTTATATGTAATTACCTGATTTCATTTTTAGAAAGCAGCTAATTAGGTGATACATTGAGATGCAAATGCATCATCCATTGATTTCTTGCTCAATCAGCATGGAGTAAAACTAGTCTGTAACTCTAGTAAACTGAATGAGGGAAAGTTCTGGCCCTGAAGAAAATGGGTGATGAAATAAAAGTTTTGATATTTATGAAGATGAGACAGTTCATTCTCGTATTATTAAATAGTGCCGGCAAGATGAATGGGCACTCCACTTTTTAAAATAAGGGAGAAAAACTTCAGTGTAGCATTCAATAAATCAAGTAAGAAAGAGTCCTGCAGCTGTTTAAGTGTTCATCTTCTGCTATTCTTTCTGAGCTTGTATTTTACTGTTTTCTCTGTTCCTAATTTTCTTTGTGAGCCTAATTCTCTTTCTAGTGTGCTCTGTTGAGAGCATTAGCTCATTTTTTAACTTTTTGAGTTTATTTTATTAAAAAAAGATAATATTGAGATACAAACCGGAAAAAGACCAGACATCGGGACTTCACAAAAGTGTTGCCAACATCTTTTTTTTTTAATCCAGCCTTTCGGAGTACAGTGTTTTGAAATACTAGATTAATCATTGCTTTTTACAGAGTGGACTCTGCAGTTTCTTGGTTGAAGACTGGTGGAATATTTTCACAACTGCAGTCCTAAAATGTTTGCTTTTCTTCTCTATCCTACATCTCTCAGAATTTAGGGCTGCAAAAGGAGATGTGAAGAATTAGGTTCCTCACTTAAGTCTGAATATGGTGAGGAGGGCCCAAGAAACTTAAAATATATTTGATTAATAGAAGGAATTATTCCTAAGTCTGCTACCAGCTTAACTTGGATTTGATTAACTTAAAAAACCCTTTGCGTTGTGTTTAATTGATTTTATGTTCATGTTTCTTAACAAAACGTCCTGGTGTTCTGACACTAGACTTTTTCAATATGGTAAAATTGTTCTTTGAAGAAAATAAATGTTTCATTTAAAACTCCAGGAAAGGATCACATTCCCTGAGCTGTGACCATATGTGAAAGATGTGCTTCCTATGGGTAGCTAACAATAGCATAAACCAAGCTTCAGGCTCTTATCATTCTGTTCCAGAGTATTTACTTCATTTGAAATCATTGAGAATATATTGCCAGTAAAGGTGCTTGTCATATCTCTCCTGGCTTAAAGGTTAGTCATGCAGAAGGGCGTTTTTAGTCATAGTTATGAAAAGATTTTTTTTTTTGTTTTGTGAAGGGGTTAATGTATTTCTATCCTCTGGTTAGACCTCAGCTGGGACATTGGTCTAATGTTTCTTTAGCTCATGAATATTACCCTTTCTTTTGAATCGACCCAAGATGTATGGAAAATCATCTCAGCTACATGTCTCTTGTGGGAAAAAGTCTAAATGTAAAGCAGTAGCACTGAAAGCCTTTAAAATTGGATAATGTTCTGCAAAGAAACATGTTTATGAGAACAGCAATGGTTCTTTCCCAGAAGTGCCTGCACTCTATATTGCTAAAATGAATGCGGATTTCTCAGCCTGTGCTAGATCTGTTTGGCTACCAGGAACCTGTGAATTATTTCATGGATCTCTGATCTGTTTTCGCAAAAGGCCGCGTCTTTTGGCATCACAATTTCACTCGTGTCAGCTGCACAATTTGACACAGGCAATTTGGTATTCTTGAATCACTGTTTGACAGGCAGCAAATCCAGGATTACATGGAGAAACCTCAGACAACTGATGCTTCATCTCATTTAACAGAAAATCTTGAAAATTAAACCTATAGGAGTGCAGCAAAATATTTCCATGCTAGGAAGAGAATTTTGGTTTTGGTTGTCACTGTCCTGCCTTTGTAAACTTCCACAAATCCTGGGAAGGATCATATATGATCCTTTCAGCACGTAATATGAAAAAATGTTCCTTTCATCATTGTGTGTGTCCACTTTCTCTTTCACCCATCACTTGCCCTCACTCATTGTAGCTTCTGGGTCTTTCTTTTCACCATCCTCTTCTCTGGAACTGATGAAGTGGCAGAAGTGTAACTCCAATCTCTGACTTGTAAGGAAAGAGATGGAGTGTCCTTCTGAGCCCCACTCTTGGGCTGCATCAGTGTAAATTGCATGGCAGGAGGTCAGATGGGCAGAGATCTTCTCAACAAGTTTAGGTTTAACTTCTCTGAAGTCCCAGTTTCACTATCATTTTGCTCAATACATTACTAGGCCTCCATATGCTAAAGCAAAGCAATAGTAGAAGGTTGAATTAGACAGGACACGGATGGCAGCAGCAGAAACTTTCTAAACCACCACCAACCTGGAATAGTTCTGATGAATTATGCAGAACAAAACAATCTGGTTAGATTACTACTCTGCATTACCATTACTCTACATTCTCTGTAAGTGAAATTCTTACTTATCTAATGACTTTTTTTTTGGTGATAATTTTGATTTGCTTTAAATTGTATTAAGTAGTTGAACATGAAGGAGAATTTGTCAAAAACTTTGGGAGTGACATATGAAGTATAAAGAAAGCAGAAAGTTCTTAGGTTGTTACTCTGATCTCATAATTGAAATAGCTCTTTGGTTTTTTTGCTCCTGGTTTTTCTGGAACAGGTCTATGGATCTGGATCTGTGGATCTGTTAGATCTGGATCTCTGGCTATGTCTGTCCCGTCAAATTAGACCAATCAAGTGCATTTAAAATTGGATTTCAGGAACATATATTTCCCTCCTTTGTATATCTGCCTACAGATCCTGTTCACATGTTTTAAAAAGCTTTTCCTCAAGAGCTATTTCTTCTGTATATTTTAGATCTCCATTAGCAGTTTTCAGTCTTTAGTGGAAGGAAGCTTGTAGACAATATGTTTGTATATATTGAACGTGTGTTTGTGTCATCTCTGAAATGAATAGAAATTCTGCTGATTTAGCTTGGCACTCTTTCATTTACAGATTTAATGAAAAGTTCTTAACAATATCTGTAGAATGCCACAGACTACTTAAAGACAAAGTCCCAAATGAACGTTTATTTTTGCTGAAGACAATTAGTTTGTAGCAGGAATAAACTCAAGTGGCATCTGGAAGGTGGCATGAAAAATGGTCAGTCTGTGTTAGTTTTAATCCAGAGTTAGGTTAAGAAATTAGCTATAGTTACTTGTGCATACATGAAGTTTACCTTCATCATTCTAATTTGCACTTAGGAAATACACGTCCAGATTCTTATTTCCTAAGTGCACTTTCTGCTTTCTTGTAACCTACATGTTTACAAGTGGGTTTTCAGTAGTCATGACAACTTTTCAGCTTTGTTTGTGAATGCACTTTGGCATTTTTATTACAATACTTAACAGGACATTGACTGTTTTACTCAGTTTTTGGAGTATTGTTGGTAGAAAAAGAAATATTACGACTGAACTCAGGTATCTCACAGACAGGATAATGTTACACTGATTTTAAAAAGAGAAAGTATACCACCACAGCTAGAAATACTGTGGCTAAAGTTACATATTTTGCAATGATATCAAGTTACTAATTTTTCTTTACTCATTCAATGGCTGACGAAAGTCATACTTAAAAATCTAGTGATTCAATTGCAAGTACTCTATGACACCAGAGCAGATAGAAAAATTGTCTTAACAGCTCTGATCTGATTGCTTTGTTACTTTGATTATCTGTTTGTTATTATACTTTTAGAGGGTTAAACTCCAAAGCATCTTTGGCATGTTCAGCCCTGTGAAATATTTGCACTAAACCTCAAACCAGGTTTACCTAGCTCATTTTCATTAAAACCTTTCATTAAAAGAACAACCCTAGGTCTGTTTGATTTCAAGGATTCTGGATCTCCAAAACACAGATCCCTTTCACTGAAGATGAATGGTTACTATGTAGTTTTTCCATGATTTTGCTGGGTAGAATGAGATGCAACTCAACAATACTTATGAATTTCACTGAGAGAGTAATCTTTTAAGTCTTATATGTGGACGTATGCGTACAGGAGTTTAAAGAAAGATACTCTTACAGTCCAGGGTAAATTAACCCATTGAATTTCATGTATGAACATCTTGCCCCTTACAAACCTGAATAGGCCTAAAATGTAATGAGAGTAAGAGAGGGTGTAAACTCAAACTTACCTGATGACGTTCTTGATGTCAGAATTGGAACAATAGCATTTTTAGGAATTGAAAATAAAAAGGAACCAAGTGGAAATTGTACCTCCACTTGGCAAAAACTTCGAAGAGGAAGATCTCTTTGTTAGTTTCATGACACCAGATGCAGTCCTGCATAAACTTTGGTGAATTGCACTGTCTTAGTTTCATTTTAGTCTAGCACCTTTATTGCCATATGTATCTTCTTCTCTAACATCACAAGGTGCTAAATGATATCCCTCGTACCTGGGAGTGACAATATACATCTAGGGATCAAAATGCTCAAAACATTTAGCACAGCATATGCTTCCTGTGGAAATTTTCTATGCAAAAACATCCAATTTAGCTCTGAACAGAGCAACAAAAGAAAAATCCACAGCTGGCAGTTTTCATCTCTGCTAATCCCAAGTGGCAGGCTAAACAAACAGGAGAAAAAGCCCTTCTGTTCATTATTCTCCCACTCTCCCCTGCCCCTCCATTCAGTGTGAGAGTTGTAATAAATACACGACAAGATGCAGGTATAGAATGCCAGTACGATTTCTTACTTATTCAAGACATCTAATCATATCCAAGAACACCAAAATAGTCTCAACTCTACAGGCACTGGAAGGTTTATACATTAGGTGGCCTAGCTGAAGGCTTTACAGACTGAATGAACACACATTTTTCATTTGCTGGCTATGCAGTAAAATCTTCATCATACCACTTTGTGTTGGGGTTTCTGACTTTCCCAGTCATGTTGGTTATACTTTATTTATTTTTCAATTTTCTAGGGACAAGGTGATCTTTAATAATATCTGCAAGTGTTAAACTGGGTTCTCCAAATCTGAGCTCTCCTTAAGCTATTTTTATTCCTCTGTGAATTTGCTGTTAACAAAAGCTATTTTTTTTGTTATTTTTGATAGGAATAGTATTTAATATTTAACAGAATACTGCCCACTTCTGCTCTGTTCTGATGTGCAGAGCAGCTGGTATAATACGTGTAATGACTGGGTGCCTCAAATGCTGTCTGCATTGCTTACAAGGCAGTAAGTACTAAAGCATCTACCTTGTGCAGGTAGCAGGAGAGACACAGTAGGAACACGTGGTCATTGCTGTGGTGGGAGTAGATTGCTAGTGTAGTCTCAAAAGAACACCGTACTGAGAACTTTTATGTTTGCTAAAAAAAATAAATTGAGTGAATAACAAGACCATGAATTTTGGTTTCAGTACTCTTACATTCTAGGTAGTGAAGACATTCAAAAACTAAAAATTAAAAGTTTCAGAAGGATGTAAAAAATTGATGAAATAATAAAGGGTTGCAATTCAGCTTGGAGAAGAGAAGGCTCTGGGGAGACCTTATAGCAACTTTCCAGTACCTAAAGGGAGCCTACAAGAAAGCTGCATACAAGGCCATATAGAGATACGACAAGTGGAAATGGATCTAAGTTGAAGAATGGTAAACTTAGATTAGATATTAGGAAGAAATTCTTTGCTGTGAGGAATGTATTGAGACACTGGAAAAGGTTGCCCAGAGACATTGTGGGTATACCATCCTTGAAAGTGTTCAAGACCAGCCTGGATGGAATTTTGAGCAATGTGGTCTAGTGGAAGCATCCCTGCCCATGTCAGGTGGTTGGAACTACATTGTCTCTAAGATGCCTTCCAATCCAAATAATTTTGTGATGAAACACAGATAAAATTTGGTGCAGAGGAAAGTTGAATGATGCACAAAAAAAACCCAATCTGAAAATAGATTTACAAATTAATTTGTGGGCTCTAAGCTGACATGCCACTTAGGATTTAGTTCTTGATGTTACAGTGGAAAATGTCAAATCAGAATTCTGTAGTGGTTAAAAAAGTATTTGATATGATTATTCAGGAAAAGCACACACAACAATTAAAGAACATCATTACATAAATCTATAAAATACCTGTATCTCCAAAACAGAAGGTGATACAATCAGAGTCATGAGACACTTTCTGCACAAGGAGAAATAAAAAGGGACTAAAGCTGGAAAATGTGACTGATACAACAGATATCTTTAAAATCAGAAATGTCAGGGTGAAAATGAATTGCTTGCATTTTCTTTCAGTACGAAAAGTAGGAGACATCACATGAGATTAGCAGGTTTTTGTCTCAAAACTCAGAAAAGGAGGTGATCATTCATATGTTCTGTAGTCAAGCTATGGCAGTCCATGCCATGAAATGCTGGGGATGATAAAATGTGACCAAAAAAACAATTGTATTTTTTTTCATTTTATTCCCACTGAGAGCTATTAAAAAATAGACAGCACTTCTGACTCAAGAATTCTCTAGTCAGCAACTTTCAGGAGGTCAAGAGGGGTTTATGGGGAAATGTCATTGCGCAGCTAAGCACTGCCAAAGAAAGAGGTTTGGGATGGGAAGACCAGTATGGAGTTTCTTGCCTATGTAAAAATTTCAGTGGACAAAAGCCAAACACTTTCTTTTCTGGAAATGATATGAAAGTGGTGTGCTCACAATCAGGAATGATTCAGTATGTCCTTCTCAGAGGCACTCTATTAATCTAAACACTATGTGTGCTAAAAGTGTCTTCATTTTTCACTCTAAAATATTAGCAGAGCAAAATTCATATTTTCAGAGTGTTTTAAAATTATTTGAGTTTGATAAGATTTTAAATGTCCTCTCAGTTCTCTTCTGTGGACAATTATTTCCTTCTTCTAAGGAGAGGATCTGTCATGGTTTGTTTCTCATACATTGAAGCTGCCGGATTAGAGTGTTTCATATGACTGAGAAAAAGGTCTAGAAACAGAAAAATAAACAGATCCCCATGTTTTATGCTTTGTAGGAATAGCTAATACTGCCACTATTGTCAACAGATTTAAGGATGCCAAGTATTCCATAACCTGAATTGCATGTGATAGACTCCACTTAAAACATATGAATGAAAGAGAAAGGTCCTGATCACACCATCTGGCACATTACATTTACCTGAGTGAGAAAGTTCCAGGTGAATAGGAAATGAGGCCAACTCCAAGAGATAAAAATATATTTTTGTCTAAATAAGCAGGATATTAAACACCATGAGTTTGTATGCTTATGGAAATACAGAAGGTGGAGAGAGAATGCACCATTCTGAGAGAACAGCTGTAGTGAAAGTCATGCTATATAAAGACAGGGACTGTGGTCCTGGTATTCCTCCAGGGCTGTTTTTCCAGGCAAAACCAAATAAAGATAGTGATATGTAGTCGTTATCCAGATATCACAGTTTTTGTTTTCTACTTCATCATGTGGCCCTGTAAAACCTCAGTTCTGTCTCACCGTCTGGCCTTGGATGTTCAGTGTGGTATGACACTGTGCCTCTGTACTGCTCTGGAGTCTGTCAGCTCTTTGAGCTTTTCTCTTCATCTGTAAAGAATATGGCCTCCAGGAATAAGATAATTAGATTGGACTGAATATGCGTGCTCCAGAATTTCTGTGGTATTTTTACTAGTATCTTGTTGCCTATCTACCTCCAAACTTCTGAGTGGTCTTCAACAGGATTTGAGGATTACAGGCAAGAGTTTGAGAGTTAAGTATAAATTTGACATTTATGCAGTCACTTTTTTTTTTACCCACACAGCATCCTGTACCATGATTTCCAGGGCATATATACACATTGTCTGAAAAAACACAAGCTGTTTTCTTTTTATCCTTCCATCTCACATTCAGCTCCACACTTCTTACTTTAGGAAAAAAATACTACTGGGGAATCATTAAAAAAGAGCGAGAAACCTGTTTTCACCCTACCTGAGAAAGCATTAGCCATCATGTATATGTAGTCTGCATTGAAACACATATTTTTTGCCCAGCTTTTGTGCTATGGGAGGTTGTCTCTTCAGTTTTAGCAAAGCAGCAGATGAGCTACCCAGCAAGCAGTCAGGCTGGGGAACTAGCCCAGCATGGTCTAAGCATTTGTTTGTTTATGCAAGGGAAAAAGGGAGATGTGGGATCTTACTGCTAAAAGCACCTGACTTTTATGTTGTTGTAGTTTGCCTGCTATTGTTAGAGAAGCTGACTTATTTATATCAGTAATTGCAGTGTAGATTAGCTTTGTGCCTCTGGATATGCCTTGGTGACTCCAGAGGAAGACCATCTCTTTGAACCTCCTCACTCCAGTTTTGATGGTTTCTCACACGAACAAGCACTTTAAAATGTCCTCGGAGGATTTCTGGGGAAGGATGTCTGTCAGACCTATTTACCTGACGTACCTGCCTTGCCCTCAGACAAGCTTAGCACTTGAAGGAGAGGTACTATCATTCTTTTGGAACCCTCTAACATGCAGCAAATGTCAATTTATTTCTTTACAGTGTCCATGTTTTTAAAGTCCTGCATCTGTCACACTACTGGAGACAGCTATTAGCTTTGGATAATAGATGCAAAATATTCATCTGTAACATAGCATCTCTTACAACTGCTGTGCTCTGACTGATGTCTCCCTCTGCTCCTAGGATCATAAAAAGCAAGCCCCATACATATTCTCTTGTCTGCTTCCCAGTTTTGCTGCATAGGAAAGCCAGGGGAGGTAAGCTGAACAGAAACACTTTGATGTGTGCACTTCTCTGCTCTTAAAAGTGTTTCTCAATGCATATTTTGAAGGCAAAATAACATAATTGGATTCCCAACTTTAAAATAACTCTGAGTAGAAATCACATGCACATGTGCACCTTTTAATGGAAGAAAGCTTAATAATGAAGAATGAGAAAATTTTTATATGGTGTATGTAGTAATTGTTTTCTTCATATTGCAAAATTATGCCTTACATTTTATTTTGGAGAAATCACACTTTTTCCCTTTATATTTTACATATAAAAATGGAGTACAAAAATATAATTCAGACATGTGGGGCAGTTTCCTCACAGAAATTGAATTGCTTCTGGATGTGTAAGCATTTGCAGTTACCTCCAAAATAATTAGGTCACAGCTAATGTAGTTCCTTAGATCACCCTGTGCAGACCATTATCCACGGGAATACAAAATAATGACCTGAGCAAATTATCTCCATTAAAGCCTTTTGGAGATGCGATATGCATTCTCAAAGTCTGGAAAATAGATTTCTCTCCCCAAATAGCACACTTGATGGAGGAAATTTATACTTTCCTTTGTTTTGTGTTTTATTTTTTTTCTTCCAGGCAGAAAGAAAGAAATACAGTAGCATGCACTTCAAGCAATTCATTTATAACAGAGAAAAGTATGGCTAAATTCTATGTAATAAAGTGTTTAGTTCTTACCATACAAGTACTTAGGAGTAGCTAGCTACTTTTTTGAATATTTGATATGACAACAAACTACTTAGTGAATAGTTTTGAAATAAAAGAAACCCTTCCATCAAGGATGGCAAAAACAAGTAAATATATAACTAAGGACATGAGTTCCTAGATATCCCAGTTGCTCACTTCCATGTGAATTGCTGGTTACTCTCTGTTGCTCTGGCCAGTCTTCTGACTGTTAAGACTTGCTCATGTGCTAACCTATCCCATCATACTGGCCACTGACTTATGAAGGCACACAACATTAAGGATCAGTGCAAATTTTTTTTTAATTGCCTGTTTAAATCACTTTCTACTGCAAAGTTTAGTCAGCTGTGTGTTGTTACCCCAGCTGTGATACCATGTGTCTCTGGATATAAGGACTCATTAGGTAAATCTCACTCTGTGAGATCTGGGTTTCTTGGTAATGGGTTGGTTTTTTTTCTGTTTTCATCTCTGATTCAGAAATCTGTTTGAAAAATGAATGTCTAAAAAGAGCCTAGTCATTTGTGTTGCAATTTTTTTGACATTTCTGGATAGATGGAGTGTCAGAAGCATTTTAAAAATCTATGTAACCTGTAAGATAACCAGACCTAATAGCTCTAACCAGAGCACTGTTCTTTTCTACCTTTCTTGGCAAAGGCATCCCTTTCCTTTCACTTCTCTCTTCTTTTTCCTTAAAATTCCCACTTTGCTTACCAGAAGTGGTCTTTATTCTGTCCTTTTATGTGAATTCTGTAATTCTAGGCAAAGAACAAGACTTGCTGTCTGACAGTTAAGAAGCATTTTAAATAAAGTATGTCAGGATCGCTTGTATTTATTTTGGGTTTAAAGAAGATTAACATTCCTGCATTTCTCATGAAGCAGTAAGGTTTGTTGGAACTTAATATTTTGTTTTGAATGCACGGTAGCCTGGTCTTTCACTTGTTTATTAGCCTTGTAGCACATTCCTATAAGTGACTGTTATGACACACAGAGTTCAAGGTTATTTTGTATTGAAATGTAAGTCAACATCTCTAAACCTTAAAGTGTTATGGAATACATTTGTTAAAATTGGCATCTCTCCAGAGGCCTTAGCTGGAAAAAAAGTCCTCACAGCTATTATACTTTTCTTTAAATGGTAAAATTCAGGGACTACTTACACAATAACAGTAAATCTAAGTGAAGAGGTATATACTGACATTTGAGTGATAAGGAAACCTGATACACAAGTTCATAGAAAGGTATGTGTCACAAATTCAGTTTATTTTAAAAGCTATAACTGTGAAGGGCTCACTCAGTGCGAATCCTAGAGGGGCTTTTCACTTTGAAGTTACTGACTTTTTTCTACTTCTGTTTTTTCTTAAATTCAATGGTCAGTGTATCTTAATTATTTTTGTTTGTTTCCCTTTTTGCTAATAGCAAGATAACAGGAAATAGAAATAAATTAAACTGTCTTCAAAGCAGTTTTTTAGCATTCTAATAATGTGCAGAAATGCAATTGGAAATCCTCTTGTGTGCAAAACTAAAAATAAAATAATATTATTTATTCTTTATTGATAAAATACATTAAAGGATTGTACAACTGATTGAATAACAGTCCCTAATCCCTTAGCAGTCAGTTGGGCTTCAATTAATGTGTAAAAATAATAATACAAAGAAAGTATTCTAAAACCAAAAGCTCAATTAGGATAATAAAGTTATGTGCCTACATTTCAGTAGAGCTGTATTTCATCATTTTGCTAATAAAGTGTAGAGCAAAATCTATATCTGGAGGTAACCTGAAATCTTAATTTCCTAGGTGATTTCCTTAAGTAGTTCTGAAGCCTACAGTAAGTCTTTCAAATCTCCACTTAAAGCTAAACTTGGGATCTGCCAACGATTTAGTGTATGAAATACTTATAGTAAGGAGAAGTTCTGTGGTCAGACTGGATCTAGAATTGTGCCCAGTCTCTGTTTGTGTAACTCTGTCCCTTTGATCATCTCTAACTAATTAGAAATTAAAATTTGTTGTAAAATTGTATCAGGCTGAGGTTTTCCAGTCATACTGTTCTTAACATGAATTCAGGTTATTTAGCTTTAATATGCAAGAAAATTTAAGAAAAATGCTTGATGATTTTATTTGTAAATGTCCCTTTTAATCAGACCTTAAGGGCAATCATCTCACTATAGCGGGCGACTACATCAGCTTATTTTGCAAAATTTGGATGTTCATTCAGATGTTTTAAGTTCAGATAATCACCATTATGAGAGATAAACAGGCTAAATAGTTCATGATTCATCTGTCTGCAAACTGAAAGGCCATTGATTATGGCTTTTTTAAATTATCATTACCATTAAAATTATTGAGGGTAAGATTCTGAAAGTTTGAATAGATGCTTGGCAATCCCAAACCTTATCTGGATTCATTAAACTGATTTAAATCAGGTGAAAATCTAACCCATAAGAGAGCTTCATGCATGATTTCTCAGAATTCTGAAAATAGTCTTCTGTTTGCTTCTAACCAATACCAGAGGGTTTATATGATTTTGAAGTAAAACCATTAAATTTATTTCTGTTAGCACAATATTGATCTTGGTCGTACTTTAAAGGTTTTAGACTTCTAACAGATCTTGCAGTGGGCATGGACTGAGTTTTAATGAAATGCAAATCACAAAGAAGGCCTTGTAGTTTTGATTTTTGCTGCAGACATTAGCAGAGTGCTAGCTGGAGTCCCTACAAACAAAGCAGATTGTTTCCTTTTTTGTTGTTAGCCTCGTGATAAATTGTAGTGCCAAGACCAAGTAGCATAGTAAAAAATTGTAACAGTTTTAAACTGTTTGCTGATGGTTGGTATCATTTAGCTGGTTAAAGCATTTACAATAGGAAAATATTTCCTGATAAAATAATTACAATGGATGAAAAAATAGTGGGACTTTGAAGATTTTGTCACTTTATCCTGCTAGTTATTAGTATCTAATTCTATATTTGCTTTAGTTTGATCGAATGACAACAATGTCCAAAAGAGTTAATCAGAGTCTTTGGTCCAATATTAAAAATTCCTCCCTATTTGCAACAGCTGGAAACGAAGGCAAACACACTGAGTGCATTGTGCACCCAACTAGTTGGAGAGTAATGATTTCAGTCAGGTACCTCGGCCTGTAAACATAACTATTCCAAAAGAGCAGAAGGAGTTCTTGTGTGAGAATGTAATCTAAATGTGTCTGATTGAAACCCAAGGTATGGTGACTTCAGTTCATGTTTAGCACACGCAGTCAAAAGAAGGAGGCAGAAAGACCATACTGAAGTAGGATTTTGATCTGTCTCTAGGGGAAGAAGTATCCTCCTAAGGAATTAGGAGTAATTTAACATCCTACTTTGGTAATAGGATATTTTTGTCAAACTTTTTGTAATACAATAATGCAAATGGTAGCAATGAGTGTCAATTATGTATTTCGCAACCAAAGTTTCATTTCAAATACAGAAAACTAGAGTTTGTTTCATATCTGACATGTAAGCTTGTTCCAAGTAACAACAAATTCAGTCTCAGTGTGTATGGATGTGATTAAGAATTCAATAAACACAAATCAAAAATATACAAATAGAATATATTTAAATTTTCTATATAAATAAATGAATGTGGTCAGGCAGAGATGTACATAAGGTGATAAGTGGTTGAAGTATCTTTTCCAGTTTTTCAAAATTGTTCTTGATGCAGCCAGCTTGTCAATAATTTTAAAGTTTGGCTTCCAATGGTATATTACTTCAGCAAAGACAAGGGAAGGGGTTAAATTTGCCTGTCTTGCTGTCACAGAAGTAATCTCGAATTTGGATTTAAGAATTTTGGGGAAGGAACATATTCTGAGGTCTCACTCCCAGAAGGTGCACCCAGTTGCAGTTAACTAGTCAAATTGGAGATTGAATAAGCCTATTCATGATAACTGAGAGGAAAAGAATCAAGCAACTGGCACTTGCATGTTTCCCAAAAAAAGCAAAACTAAAAGCTGATCATTCATTATTTAAAAATAATAAATAGGGATATGTAAGATTTTATAATGGGAAACATTTCAGTAAATAGTGTCCCTCAAAAAAAGACAGAAATAATAACATACTAATGTTTATTTTTAGATTTTTTTTTAGCAATTTACAATAGATTCTAATATTCAGTATTTTTTCCATTGCCAAATGTTGGATTCTAGGTTTTACTTTGCTGTTTGTCATTGCTGATTGATCCATTTCATGACTGGACTATGCTACCTTAGATCATCTGAATCTACATCTTCTTAGGCATTCCAAATGCAAAACTTGCATTATAAAGTCTGATTTGTGCATAAAATCATAGAATAACTTCATTGGAAGTGGCCTTTTGAGGTCATGTGGTCCAATCCTCCCTGCTTACATCAGTGCTAAATTCAAGTTAAATCAGTTGTGGAATTACTAGTTTATTTTTACAGGATGAAAGTTCTAAAGTCAGTGGAAGACTTGGTTTCAAAGGCAGAAAACGCTATTACTGCATTTTTCATTGCTTATCTTTTGTGAGTTTTTTTTCTGCACTGATGCTGCAGAATGAATACTGTAATGACACTGAAATGCAAATAGTGATCCCTGTATGTCTGACTAAGACATTCTCCTAATAGCATTCCAAAATCAAACTGCACTTCCAGAAAGGCATTGTCAATACTAAACTGTTTCTTAGGTCCTTGGAGTCAGTAAAACCTTTGCCTAATAAAATACGTTAAGTTTTGGCTTCTGTGTAAATCATTGTTGGTGAGATAATTTAGACTTCACTGAAAGCTGCATACTCAGAGTAACGTCTCTAGATTTTGCATTCAGTTTACTTGAATATGAAATAATTCTATTAAGTGAGTGGCTTGTTTTGGTCATTGCAACAGCAATTCCCTCCTCTGTCTCTAAAGTAAGGAACATTCCCCTGCAGATTTTCAGTTTTTAAAGTAATAGAACTTGTGAAGAAAACATTATAGATACAATTAAATAGTATTCAGGAAAATCTCCCTGTTGTATTCAAGAATAATGACAGGGAAGCATATGTTTATAGAAGATAAGATGGTGGCTCAGACTGTTGCACAATCACTCTGCGGAAGCTATGGGTCCAGCCTCTTGTGAAGCCCTATGGCAATGGACAGTTTTTAGTCTCCTTTTCCTTCCACTGCTTCCTCATGCTATCAAGGTCACAACTGCCAGTAGTAATGTTTCCTGCATTTTGTCCTCCTTTGCAACTTTGTCTAAATGCATTTAAAAGAATTGCCTACACTTAAAGGTCACAGAAGCACAGTAAGTTTTATGTTTAGTAGGAATTTTGAGTGGCATGGTGCTACTAAGCTATTTCAAATAGTTTGAAAATGTTTTTCACTCTCAGACTGACCTAGCAGATAAATAAACTGCCTTCCAAAATCAAAGACTTGTGAAGAACATTTAAGATAGCTATCAAACCCTCATGCTTCTTACAGTTATGAATTAGTTACTGGGGATGTTGCACTCGGTTTATCTTTTACCTGTTCTCACTTGATAGAAGCTTTTATAAGCTGTTATAATAGAACAAATTGCAAACTAGTCAGCATTTGAGACATCCAAGCCGGAAAGAAGCCTCTACATTCAAGTACCTTTTAATGTATGATTCAACATCAACACAAATATTTTAATTACAAAATAAGCCAAGACTGGAAGTAAAAGCCATACTACTTTTGGTGTCACTGAAGTAATATAAACATCAAAGCCTATTTGCTTGTTCACTGGAAGCAAACTTGAACACATATTGTATAAAATAAAATACGCATACCTATACAATCTGTATAAAATAGGCAGATTTAACAGGTTAATTAGAAAGTGAAATATGAAATTTTCCAAAAAAATGTTATGATAATTGAACTGTGTTCATTCTCTGAAATAATTTGCTATGAATTTATAGTAAAATCTAAATGGTTCTGTATTATTAGTTAAACAGACTCAAAGCTATTTCCAGCAAGATCTTACATTAAAGGCTCTTCTTTTAATGCACTGAGGGCAACTATAGAAAAGGGATTTAAGGGAAAATAGCTGTAATATAGCTACAATTTAAATGGCATTAATTTCTGTTTGCAATACCCTTGCTTTTTAAGGGTAAGTCGAGCTGTCAAAGCTTCCAGATTGATGTCCTTGAGTGTGACAATTTTGCTAACTTGAAACCACTAACCTTCAGCCACTGCTTGGGTCTATCTCCTGGTTTCAGTTCAAAATGGAAATTATGATATTCACACTGACGGACACGCATCATATGGCACAGGGCATACATTATTGAGTTCTATTATTCTATCTGCATTTTAGTGGAAGCTAAAGCTTTGTTTACCTCTGCTACTTACAGAAATTACAGAAATCTAATTTCTTGCTGTATTTTAAAGACCTGAGTCTCTTGTTTCCAGTGCAGAAAAAGAAATTAAAATGAGGTCTTGATTTTTAACTTCACCCTATAGATTAGACAACTGAGACATTTTTTAAAATGTAAGTTTGAATGAGATTAAAAAGAAAATATAGCTGTTTTGGGATGCTTGTAAAGAAATCTAAATACCTGCATAGCAGAAAAACTAAGGTCCTTACATAGCTAAAAGTAATTTTATCCATATTTAAGCTTTATTTACCTTGGCTTTCTTTTTTTCCCCCCTCTCATGCTTAATGTGGACCTTAAGTGAAAAATACTGGTAAAATATAACATTGCAATTTTGGCATCTATTTTGTCTACTGTAAGGTTGTCTGATTAAAAAATTCCAACAATATTTTAAACCTAAAATTCAAACCAACAGTATTTTACAGAACTTTTTTTGCACTGTACATTCAAAACTGGATAAATGTGTCTTCTGGGGTATTTTTATAGTAAATGAATGAGAGAGTATCTTCTTCTATCATCAAAGGGAATAAATTAATATTGGCAAGACAAGAAACTTTCATGTATTCTGATGCATCTCTGGCCTGGAGATACCTGGGACTCAGGAGACTTAGACAGCAGCTGGGCTAGCAGAACTCAGATTTCATACTAGAATCTGTCAGATAACAAGTAAAAAGATGGAAGTGTGGATATGTATCCACCAGAAGGGTTGTGTTGAATCAAGGAGGAGCTAAGAGATCCAGCAATACCCAGTTGCTGCAGTGAAGGGACATTTTGAGTACCTAAGTGAAGAAATGTTGACAAAACTAGATAGCCTTCACCAGAAAGTTCTAAAGGCAGTCAAATCTGAAAAATAAGTTGCTATTAACTGATTACTTAGCTCTCTTGTCAACCGAGATTCTAGAGATATAGGAGCTGGGAAAAGTGACAACACTTATTAAGGGATAACAGGAAGAGTTCTGAGAAAAAATCTGATTTCTAAAGCAAGTTAATAAAAATCTGATCAAAAATAGAAGTAATTAATGCTAAAAAAGTAAAGCATCTATGTGGTTCTTGTAGATGGCTCGCAGCTGTTCATAGCAGTCAGTAAGCTTATGGATAAACTGCAGCCCAGCTGATATATCTGAATTTCAAACAAAGCTTTAGACTAAGTTCCTTATCACAGCTTCTTCAAGAAACTGAGCTGACAAGGAATAAAACTAGGAGCTCGTACCATTATATATATATGAATGATGTCCCTCCTCCTTTTGAATGTTGTGTCCCTTTTGATATGATCAACTCATCTCAGAAAGATGTATTAGAAGTAGAAAAGGCTTATGAAAAAGGTAATAAAGCAGATCAGGACTTCTGTATGAGAAGAGATTAAGAACAGAAAAGTTTTCTCATCCTTGGATGAGGAAGGATGTGATATGGTTTGGCTGTCATAAATGGCATGGAAAACCTGCATAGGAAATGACTATTCAGTGTTTCTCACAAGCCAAGCATTATTAGCATGTTTAAACCGAATGCGAGTATATTCAAATGCAAAACTCTGCTGCAGATGAGACGAGTGTAACTGGCTTCAGAGAACAGTTATGTCCCTTCACAGAAGAGAAGTCCATCAGCACTGCTAAATAGAAATAGGGTGGGCAAACTGGTTCAGGATGGTCGCTTTATTGCACAGCACAGGAATTCAGGGGGGTATATCAATGGATGCACCACCCTGTCCTTGCTGTGATCATATATTTTTTCCTGAGAATCTACTCTGGTCTTAGAGACAATATGCTTATTTTTATATTTTTACAGGAATATTAAAGTTGAAAAAAAAAAAGTTGATATTAGACAAAAGGGGAAGTAATAAACAGAAGGGAAAAGTATCATTGAACCATGGGAAATAGATACTTGATAAAGCAACGAAGAAAGATACAGAAGGGTAAAGTGAGATTGTGTCAGGAAATGGAGTGAAAAATTGGGAAAGGGGAATTTGCAAAAAGGGGAAAAGATTAAGTATACACAAAAGAAAGTGGGGGCTTCAAAGAATGGTGAATGAATACATGACAATGGAAATGGGAGAAAATCTATATATCTGAATAGTGGAGGTTCATAGTAGTGGGGAAAAGGTTTCATTACTTTTTATTTTAAATATCATGCAGTGTCTTTGCAGGTGACCTGGATATGGTAGCACATTATGCATGCCTTAATAAGAGACTATGACACTTTAGTGATTGCTTTCTCGAGTGCTCAGGGGCCTAATCTGCAGTCAGGGTTGTTCATTCATATTCAGGGGACTCCACTTGTAGCATGATGTCAATCGAACAGTTGTGTTTCTGGACGACTAGAGACACTTCTAAAGTTCCGATTCTGCCAAACTTAATAAGGCAGTGTCAAATGTATTCAGATCAAAGCTGCTTACTTTTAATCTTTCTGTTTCTAGATTTAATGGGAGTCTATCTATGTTTTTTCATGGGGTAAATCCTTACCAAATTATCTGTAATAAAATCTTGCATTTTAAATTTGAGAAGGACCTTTATTTTAAAATTCTTATTAACTTTAATTCTTACACCACTTGCTATGCACATTACCAAAGTGCATAAGGGAAAAGTCCTTATCACTGTGCAAAGTTCTTCACAATTTAGTGTCAATTGCTATCAGAAGTCCACAAAAACAAGCTTTCTAACTTAGGGGAGAAAGAAGCAAGTTCTCATGCGGTAAACTGATATTTCTCTACTAATGTTAAAGGACTAGGCCAATTAACAGTAACCAAAGGTGCAATGTTAGTGTACTTTTCCTTTTTTCAGATCAGTCACTTGCCTTGATACATTAGTCTTTATGCAAATATGATTAAATACTATGAATTATTTTAAAAAGATCTTGAAAGAAAAACTTTCAGCAGAATGTCTGAAGCAGACAAGGGATATGAAAATTGTTTCCAAAACAACAGAGTTCCATATATTAGGGCAATAATGTGCAAGTAATTGGACACCAAATATGCTAGAGATGCATTTCCAACCAAGTGTGCAAATATCCTTAAATGCAACTATGCACGCACATTGCCAGTAAAATTTACCAGTGCTTATGCAGAAAACGTCAGAACAGAAAGTTAACAGGTTATGGAAAAGGTAAGTTGAGGGAAAAACTTTTGAAAGGTTAGAAGTTTTGCTTTAGTCTTAGCAGTGCCATGTTTGCCAACAGATATCCCAGATATCACAAGTTTCAAGACTTGCCTGGCTAGGGAAACAGGCACAGATTCAATATTCACTCAGTGATTTCTGCAGATTCCAGACACCAGACATCCCAAAACGATGCCTGCTAAAATCATTCTGTGAAATAAAACAACCCAGATAAAGCAGTGCATATTATTTGTCCTGAGAGTAATATTATAATTTTTATCAGAGTAATTTATTTTAATTAACTGTTCATGTTGTGACTTTTTCCCTCACCTGGACATAATCATTAGGTAATATTTAAAATGGCATTTTTAAATATACAGTGTTAAAATTCAATTCTAGTGTCAAGTCAGAAGTCTGCATGCTTTACAACATTTTTCAATATAATTTTACAATAGTTACAGAGTAGACTCCTGAGGGAAGGAGCTCAATAAAAGAGCAATCTAGAAATGTGGCTAACAGATTGGTTGTGCATGTTGACATTCTTTACACACTCAAGTTAATAGGCAAAAGTACACAATATCCTGCAGAGAAAGACAGCACAGTCAGTGCCAGTGTCAAATTTCCAGTGTTAATTAGGAAAAAAAATCTGCAGTTATTTGGAAATAGAAGTAATCAAACTTAATTATGAAAATTTATTTTAAATTAGAATTTTTGCATATTTTGCCATTTTCTGCTCTATCAAGGAAATACTAGTAGAACGCCAGAGAAGAAAAGGGAAATAACTGGTCATTTTTTTGCAATCCAACATCATCAGCAGAAATGTTAGGCATGTTTTCCTAAGTTTTATAAGTTGCCAAGATGCGGCTCCAAACCTACAGTGTTAAAAGTCACCTTGAAAACTGCCGCCATGCTCTGCTAATTTTGCTAAAAATATTAAAGTGTCCAGAACCTTACATTTTAACCTTTTTTATTTTCATACTGTGATTTTGAATGGAAGGAAAAATTTAAATCATTAAAAGGTATATTTATTATTAAATATTCCCTGCACTTTCAAATACTATATCTGAGACATGGCTTAGAAACATAAGGTTGAAAAGTTAGTGTCTTCTGTTTCCCTCAATCCATGAAGTAGATATTTAAATCAACAGATTTTGGACTATTTTTTCTACATAGAGCCTCCTATCACCAGCGCCCTAAGCCTGACTTTTGATCAAAGGGAAAATTAAAGAGAAGCCTCTGAATATTTGTAACCACAGGAAAAGAACTGAAAAGTTCATGTTGCAGCACCAATAGCCTAATCCTGCAGGAGCCACTGTTATATTTGAAATTTTCTATGCATCCAGGTCAAAGGATCCTACTCACAGAGGCACACCTTGAGCCTCTCCAGATATATCTGCCGTCCCAGTTAGCTGAGCATGCTAAACGAGCAGGTCAAGGGGAGTCACTCAAGAACTTAAAACCTCTGGGAGCAGTGGCCTTCCTTGTGTCAGATTCAGTCTTGCTGTGGCAATTCAGTGCTTCACAAAACGGTGACAATATATAAAAAGATTATTGATACATCAAGAATTAAAAAAAAAAAAAAAGATGCCAAAAGAAGCCCTGAATCACAGTATTAGAGAAGCATGGTATTAATATGATGAACATACAGCAATCCTCCTTTTTCAATTCTACTTAGAAATATCAAACATTTACACACCAAATCTCATATTACAACCTTGATTTATTACTTGAAAATCACACTAAGCTGCCATATGATTTCTTCCATTTATTTATCAAACAACATTTTAAACCACTGTAAATCCCCTTCCCCTATTATCTGACTTACTAAGTCCAAAGTTTCTCCCCTTGAATGATTAGAAAATAAAATCTCTTTTTAATTTACTGAAAATAGAGGACAGAAGAGAGAGGGGACACAACAGGTATGTGCAAATGTATATTAGGTGTACAGCTGTGGCACTGAATTTAAAAGCAGCCCTTGTCAAAAAGAGAAATATGGATAATATTTTGGATGACAGTATTGGCATAGAAATCCGTACTCAATAATTTGATTGAATACTTTCAAGCTAAACATTGCCTATAGCTTTTCTGCCTTGCAAATAATTTGAAGGTGGTAGAGTTGGAAAGAAACGTAGGGAACATCTCTCTTCATTTTTCTCTAAAAGCTAATGCTTGTATTCTATAAATACAATTCTGATTTCACTATTGTATGAGAAGTAAATTTGATAGTTAGTTTTGAGGTTTTGCTGTAGTTACCTAAGTTTGTCAGAACACATGGTTAAAATTATATTACTAAATTGGGGTAGTTGTTTTAGGGAAGTTTGTCGTTTTCAAATAATTATATTGTTTTCCAGGGTTTTTCTTCTCTTGAGAAGTAGCTATACTATTCTTTTAATGTACTTTCTGCTGTCTGTGGAAAATGTTCCTCTCACTCTCAAGCCAAGTGTTCCTCATTTTGTGTGTATCAGAATATTTTCTTATATTTCATTTGTGAATTACGTGGCAGAACTGAACGACGTAACTTCTTACCTCATGAAAACGTGAGTTAAGGATGTAGTGATGTAGTGAAAAAACAGGTTCTGCTTATAAATCATCAGTGGTAGCTTTGATAGCTCTGAGAGGCTTACAAATGAGCAGGCTGTACCTCTCCATCTATATTGTTGTGTTTATTGTTCTCATAATTAAATTTGATTTTTATATGGGATCATTGCTATCCAGTATTTTGTCTGTAATGCCTTACTTGATAGACTTCAATGTCTATCAAAATTATATAAGTAGCTGCTTTTTCTCATTAACAAGCAGATCAATTCAGTGCAATCTGTTTGACGTGACTTATAAAAATGTATCCTGACAAAGCTGTCTTCTCTTTCCTGAAGACTGACACTGCCATAATTTTGTACCTATTTTCAGCATTTTCCAGTTATGAACACCTGTCTTTAAAATGGATATTTGAAAGATCTCTGACAATAGCTGAACTTTTTGAGTGTAGTTTCCCTTTACTATATAAATATATATGCATGCGTGTATGTAAGCAAGCTTTCAGTTTTTACAAAGCTCTGAGTGCCTATGAATCACAGAAGCCTTCACAGCCTTCATGATTTAAGTGGAAGCGCTTAAATTAGTTCTAAGGTAAACCTAACTTTCCAAAAGACATTAACTTCTCTTTAAATATAAGGTAAGTTTGAGTCATTATGTTCAAGGCTAGTTTTCAATCACATGTGCTACAAGGACTTCACTACTTAACACCTTCTCAACACAGACAAAATTTGCTGATAATAAAGTTAGATAGGATGTAGCAACTTGTCTCCTCCACTCTGTTACCTTTCTATTTAAAGCCTAATTGTCAAGCTAATGCTAACAACAAGATAAGATAAATAATTTGAGAGAATAAGTATTTTTTATTGAACTTCTGTATCCATGGACTAACATGCTTTCTTGAATAAGCAGTTGTGGACTTAAACTGCAAATGTAAAGCCACTGTCTTTTTTTTTTTTTTAGGTGATCTATAATTTTAGGTACATGTAACCCTATATGAAGTCAGTAGTGTAGTTCAGATTATCTAAGCATCTTTATTAGTTTACCAAGAGGAACTAAGTGACATTTTTGTTTTCCTTTGAGCTCATCTGATTTCATCTACTTACTGTTCTGGTCACTTTAAACACAATATTCAGAAGGCTGGTCTTTCACTTTTAGCAAATTCAGACAATCCAAGCCATAATCAGAGAAAATCCTTGTGGTTATCTGACTCTTTTCAAAACTAAGTGAATCTTTAAGTGTCATTTCTTTAAATACAAAATTACGAATTAGATAGGTGTGCACAGTCAGTGAACAAGTTAGCAATATTTAATATCCTTGTAAAACTCCAGTTCCCTTTTTAGCTGTATTTTGTTTTAGTATAAGAGCTTTCTGAAATGTTTTGGTCCCTCTTCTCTTCCCTAGACATTCGTTTGCTGGCTTATCCAAACTATCCAATTCCAACATCCCCACAATAACCTTTATGGTCTTTTTCTTTTCCTTGTCTCCTCCTTAAAAACTCTATAAGGTCCAAATGACAACCAAATCACCCTGGTCTAACACTATATAACTCTCCTGCAGCTCCTGTGTTCTACCTTTTAGCAGGGTTCATTTACAGTTGAATCTGTCATCTTTTCCAGAGCTTCCCCAAAATGCCTGTATTTCATAGACAAGAGCCAAAAATATCATCCACATTCTTGCATCTCCTGCTTCAATTTCCACAAAGATCTACCAAAGCAATACTGTGAAGTGTCACTCTAACAGCCAGCAAAGGATACAATATGAAGGAGTGGACAATAGGGCAATTTACATTATAATCGGTTTTCCTGTTCTTTCCCAGTAAACAATAAAGAGTGTTCAAACATAAATGGCTGGAACTTAATGCCATACATGCAGCTCTGGGCTTTTTGCATAGTTTAGCAGATATGTTTCAATAATTTGTATTGCTTAAAAGAAGCTATCAATAGCTACAGGGAAAAAAAAACTACCCAAAAAAGTTCAAATGCAAAAAAGAAACACCACGCCAGGCAGAAGCAGGGATTGACTACCCAAGAGGAATATAGAGTCGTTGCCCATAGTTCAGAGCTGAAACTGGGAAAGCCAAAGCTCAGCTGAAGTTGAAGCTCCAAGGGTTTAGAGAAGACGGGTCCAGTATTTTCTTGGAGGAACGTGACAAAAAAATTAAAGATAACACATACTGAATAAGAAAATAAAAGGTAACAGGCACTAGTTAAATACAAGGACACCTTTCTCAGCTATGAGAGTGATCTAATGTACGTACAGTTTGTCCACAGAAGTTCTGAAATCTCCATCCTCACAGGCATTGAACTGAACTGGACACATCCTTAAGCAACCTGTCCTAATTTGGCATTCTTTGAAGAGCAATTTGTATCACCTTAAATGAAATTAGTTTGTGATTTTATAATTTTATTTTTCAGAAATCACTGTAATTTTGGTCTTTATTTTCATGTTCTCTGAGGTCTCACTGAAGAAGCCAGTGTGCATAACAATGGAAGGCAACTGCCTGATACCTGCTAAAGACTTCAGCTGAATTCCCAGTGAAAATAAATATTTTCAATTTTATACATTGTAATTTCTATGATTGTTTTGAGTATTTAAGAGTATAAATATTACATTTTAAAAACCCACAAAACTACCCAATAAAACTTGTAAAACTTAAGATTTCTTTTATACTTGGGCAGCTGTGATATTTTTTGCATAGCTTTCCCTGACACACTGAATTTTGGTAGGAGTCATTCAGCATTACAGTAGGAGGAAATCCATCATGGATGCAGTATATCAATAAAATTATTTTTCCTGAATACTTTTTGCAGTATATATTTCCAAGAAAAGAAAAGAAAAAAGAAACTTTATTTCAAAAAAATAACATAATTCTTTTGTATGTCAGTCAATCAATATCATGCCTCCTAAAGCACTTTCAAGAGAAGATTTAATAAGGCTAGGGCAATTTATCACAGTTAAGTCCTTTAACTTGTTATTCAAAAAAACTCCCATTGACTTTATGTTGAGTCACTACTCTATAAGGCTTTGCTGCTACGCCTGCTGTGCTTTTGAACAATCAGCCATGGTGTTTAAGAAATCTCCTTTGTGTCATTGGACTTGATATTTCTCCTGGGAAGAAAAAAGAGGGATTATATTGTGGTTTAAGCTTGGAGTTTCATTCCATTTCTTTGAAAACAAATTGCGTGATGGTTTTTTTTATCATTATTTAAAAAAACCCAGAAGATTGAAATTAAATTAATTGTTGTATCGTACTTTCCACAAATTTTTTACTGTATGCATTCCTTATTCCTTGTTTTGAGTGAGCAGACTTGTAATAGAGTTAAGGTTGGATGAGCTGAGAAAGAAGAAATGCACCATAACTCAACAGCTGGAAATTTTTCATTACTTTCCTAATTGTACAAGATTAAAGATCAGTTTCTAAAACTAATTTTTTTTGAGAAGTATTATTTTAGAAAAAAAGATAGATAATGAAAATGTGACAGAATGTTACTCATTTCCAACATTGTGTTCCCACTTCTAAGAGCTTTAAAGAATTATGGAGATAACAGAAAATTAATTTTGTTGTTATTATTTTTGCCCAGAGTTCATTTTGATTAATTTTATGGATTTCTTTCTAATATTAATATAAGTTGAATATGCACTGCTATGTGAGTGGTTTCCACTTACAATGCTTTTAAGGGTTGATAACTTTTCACTTGAAATAGTTACAAATTATATGCTGCAGATAAATTAGTTTAGATTCAGAAAGGAAACAATGTGTGCATTTACATTGCAGGGTTTTTCTGATATTTTTCTTTAAATTTGGAAAGACAATTTACTGGCAATCTATTTCTACATTTATGTTTCTAAACAGGAAAAAGAAAGCTAAATATTTTTTAATCATGAACACCTGAAAAAGATACAAACAAGAAAAGCCAGAAACCAAAATTAAAAAAAAAAAACAAAAACAAAACCACAAAGTCATAACCCTCTGCCACCAAAAAAAAAAAAAAAACCAGAACAAAAAACCCAGATATAAAGCTCTATTTTACCACTGAGTTAAACACTTCATTAAGTTAAACCAGCCAGTCTGCCCAAATGTGTATGTAGTTTGAACAGTTTATAAATATCTCATAATACAAGCAAATGGCATAGCTAGTCTATTAATAAGAGCAGGGATTACTATTCACTACTAATTGCTGTGTTTGTTTTTTAAGTGTCAGAATGATCATGCAATTTTATCTCTTTACCTTGCCTTTCTTTCCTCTTGTCTTCATCTAATACATTCTAAATAATGCAACTGATAAGAAAAGTACTATTTTTACACTTTTGATTCATATGTCTTTACATTTATTATAAGTCTTTATAGTTATTATGAACTGAAAATGTAGAACAGAAAATTGTTAATCAGTTCTATATTTTGTAATGCTAAGATTTTAAATTTAATTGCTATATCTATTATACAAGATTATAATTAGCATAAGGACAGCCTTTACGTTCAATTTAGTGACATTTTGTAGGAATTTCATTAGGCATCACATAACTTAATGTACTTAATTACTCAGATAATGTAATTTTTTTGTGAAAATGTGTACAAAAATATGATTAATCAAAGAAAATCTAAGCTTTGAAAAAAAAAAATTATTATGACGACTTAAAATATTCAACTTTTTTTTTTTTTTTTTCAGTTTTCCCCTTAAAAACTGACAGTGTTGTTTTTCAAAGCCACCTGGCACATTTAATGGGCATCCTCAGTTTTGATCCATAGAGACCATCTATAGGGTGATATACAAAATAGATTAATATGAAAGTACATGTGTAGAATATAAACTAATTGATATGTTTAATGTAGTTTTGGAAGTCTGAAAAAATAAATTTAAGTCCGTAAATTAAATTTAATGTGTTGTAAGATACTGTTAATGGAAGTATCAGAATAGACATTTAAGATGCGCTGAATATCTGAATTCACTACAAATCTGCTCACTTCTCCAGTGTTAAATATGTGTCAGAATTTATTATCAGCTGGGCTCCAAGCAAGTTTTTGGAATCAAAAGATAATTCTATTCTCTTGGTAAATCTCTGGAGAGGTTGGTACCGTCTGTAGTTATAGTTGACAGAGGATAGTAGGAGCTCAGCGAGAAAAATGGGAATACTGGCCTGAAAGCAGAAATAGTGGCTAAGGTATCTAAACCAAATTTCAATTCCAAACTGGTGCAGTTTACTTCAAAGTGACATACTGTGGTCGTACAAACTGCAGCTCACAAGGATTTGGCTTGGGTGGTTTGCTACTCATCACTTAATGCTTTAATTTTGACACCCTGTACTGACACCTTGTACTGAAATAATAATTTTGACACCTTGTACTGAAATAATAATTGTTGATTAAAAATATAAATCTCTTAGGTGGAAGTAAACCATGTTAATCTGCTAGCTGAATTGGTTTAATGCCTTCTATACCACTACTTTCATTTGAGGTAAATTCACATTAGTGATATTGTAGCTACAACTTTGCAGTACATAAAAATACCAAATAAATCCATGTAGCAGCAACAAATAAGATTACACAATTAATGCCACCAGTGCAATATCCACATTCTGCAGCTCTTAAAGGCAGTAAATAGGAATAGAGTATTTTATGCTGCTTTCGTCTCCCTAACTGTAATTATCTCCAGCAATATCTAGATTATTTTTTTTCTTCATCGGCTATTTTTGGTATTAGTGAAGTAGCAGTAACTTTGAAAATCTAGTGGACATTTATTTTCTTTGTTACAAAATAGAAAGCCTATGATGGATGTATTATATGAGTAATGTAATGTACAATTTTTCTGCAATTTAGCCATTATTGTGCTTTCTGTGTTTTCTATCATATCCTATATAATAAGATGGAAATTGCAGTAATGTGTTAGATTGACTTAAATTAGCCAAGACTGGTAATAGTGATCATTCTTACTTCTTCTCTGCAAGTCACTAAGTGATAATTGAAACTTGCTGCCATTACTCTTATTTGCAAGTTATTTGAAGAATTATCTAAAGAGGAATATCAGGATATCTTCTGAGTTTATTCCAAAACAGACATTTTGCTGCTTTCATATTGTAGGTTTTCAGCCATGCACGAGCAACATTTTTATTAATGGAAACTGACATATAAAGGTAATAAAACCTTCATCTTAAAACAATAGAAAAATTATTGTTGTTTTTAATTTGTCAGATGGTATAAAAAATGTTTTATTAATTTATTTAAATGTTACTCTGCCAGGAAACAGAATTGGCTTTGTGCTAAGAGCCTAAAACTGTGCTTAAATGCCTCATAGTAAGTGACTTGTTTTTCAAAAAAATATGGGCTATGTTCCATTTGTCTCCCATTTAATGGTGTTATTTATATTGACTTCATTACAATCTCAATGTCCTCATTAATTTTCTTCACTGCCATTTTCTAAGGATTAAATGTATGTCAAATTTTCTCATTTATTTTTTTTGTTGTTTGTCTTTTCATTCTACTTTTCCTGAGAACTCTTTATCTATGTCTTTAGTGGCTGACTACTCAAATCCATTGAAGTAGACAAGAATTGGAGTGGTTTCTGGAGAAAAAGAAAGAAAAACAACACAAAGGAAGTAGAACAGCGAGTCAAAAACAAAGCTGAACAATTACCTGTGCATTGAGTAGATAATATCTGATTTATTTTTGTTGTGATTTGAACAAGTATTAATTTTAGCACCTATGTGTATTTTTGACACTATTATACCTAATTCTTTACCTTTATGACCTCCATTTTTAGATGCTACCATAACGTGATAGTAACATTTAGTCTTTTTTTTTTCGGTAGACAAGAACATTTTGTTTTAATTCTCAAATATCTGGGCAAAATCTTGCTTTCATCCAACCTACAGAAAACCAAAAAATCTTCAGAAACAACTATAAAGACGGAGAAGACATTAAATTTCACACGGTCATGGGGCTGGGAGAGCTAGGCTCATCTTCTCCACGTCTAAGACCAAATCATTAAAAGTAGTCTCATGCAATAATTTTTTTTGTTCTCATCCACCACTGAGTGGTGGTTCGTCTCATATTTGGTGACTGTTGGTACATGCTTGGGGTTTTAAGGCCTAAGACAAGCAAAGTTTGCAGCAGCAATTTTCAAATAGACTATCATAACTTGCTTGCAACAAGTCTTTTTCCAGTAAATACTTTTATCTGAGAACACTAATAGATAGTTCCTTTTCTGAGTATAGAAGTATTCTGAATTATCAGAAAATATTTCTTCTCCATATCAGTACTATTTAAACTAGCATATGAGGTTTACCCACTTAAACAAACAACAGTTTAGGTTGTCTTGGGGTATTTCTAAAGACTCAAATAATTTCTCTTTAATTAAAATCCTGCTTGAGTTCTGCTAAATAATTTAAATTTGCTGTCAGTAACAATATAGCACATGGATTTATTTTAACATGTAGTCCAGTTTCTATGTGATCTAGGAACAGATCTGTGCTTGGGTGCAATCTTCTAGACAATTTGGGAATTACATTGTCTACATATTTTGCAGGAGATTACTTTGGAAATAAGAGAGGTATCATATTTGATACCATAGTTACCTAAGGTTAAAAATAAATGAGTTATTTTGGCATGTAAAAATAAAGGGAGAGGAAAGATATATCAAAAGTAAAGGTGAGATGTACCCCAGTGCCCACTGCAACTCAGTGCCCACTGAACTGGTATCATTGCCATGCAACATGGGTTACAAACCTGCTATTTGGAAGCCCCAAACATATTTGAATTCTTTGAATTCTGTGGCCGGCCATTTGCAAAGTTGTCTCAGAACAGTTCTTGAGAAGTCCACTGCTGTTCACATTAATGTCCACAGCAATCTGAGAGAAGCATACAATCAACAAAGCTGGTAAAAGAGACAATTATACTGTAGTCTTACCCTACCCCTGTTACTGTCAGCAATTTTCCTGTTCGCTACCAAAGACAGTAAGCCTAGCTTTTGTTTATGCTTTTGTCAGAGCTTTCAAAATTGTACTCCTCTACTTTTTTCTGGGCTGTCATCCTAGGCATTTATATCTTGTAAAATAATATTTGTGCGAGTTATGTTGTGGCTTGAAGACAGTCTGTTCACAGCTGGTTGCTCAGCTGTTATCATCTATCTTTCAGAATTTTTTCTTATCTTCCTGTTTCTTTCTTTGATGATTACTTATAAACAATACCAGCGTAATTACGTGTTCAGATAACCTATTATGCCCTGCATGACCTGTATCTATGGCTTGGTCACATAACGCTAGAATTTCTCTAGCAAAATAAAGGAAGTCTGTAGTGCTGTATTGGTATTCTTCATACCTCAAGTAGAGAGGTCCTGGAAGCTTCTTTTTAAAAAGTCTGTCTATCAAGAACTTGCAAGTACCAAAGGAAATATAGCTGGGAGTTAAGGAATGATAGTGTAGAGAGAGACTGAAAAATCTCAGTGCTTCTCCAGAACTGACTCCAATTAATAAGCAGAAAACTGGTGATAAAATATTCTTAGAGAGGAAGGTATGGCTGAAGAGCAGATTTCCAAGGGAGACAAAAAATCAGGAATCACACCACTGGTAGAAAGTGCTGCTGAGTCTTGTGAGATTGAGTTAAACTTTTTCAAATGAAATGTACAGAGAAGATTCTGGGAAGCCCACCAGAGACTTCATTAATGCTAGCTTGTTTTTACCAAGGGGCTCATGTGTTCCCCAGGAATGACAGAAGTACATCATCTTCTTGTTCTAAACTCTAGCTTCAGTAAACTTTGGTTTTCTCTGTTTATAGAGACATATTTGGGTTTCTCAGGTTAGCAGTTTAGAGGTTTTTGGGATAGAATGCACTGCCTCACTATCAACCTCTGTATTTCCATACACAAAACAATGAGGACAAAGATTAATTTATTATAAAGTTACTTATTCAAGAACTTGGTGACTTTCTAACACAGACAGATTGTAGTCCCTTTTCTTCTTTGTCTTTCTACATTCTCCTAAGCTGAAAGATGCTAAAGTCATCTTTATTTTCATCTTTATTTCATCATTATATGATTCTATGATTATCAGAACAGTTCTTAGATTTGCTAGATGTGGGATCCAAATGTCATTGCAAACTCCATCCTTAGTCCTCATGTTCCCTAACACAGAAAGACAACTAGACAACTACAGCTTAAAAAAAAAATCCTTACAGAAATTCAGAAATTAAAAAAAAATTCTATTTTAATTCATATTCATGCTGTTTATCCCCTCTGCAATTTGCTTGGTTTAGTTCATGCTCTTGGAGTAGGAATCTTCTGGTTTTCAAAACTTACTACCTGTCTTCCACTTGACACTTAAGGCTCCATTCTGATCTGACTAAAACTAGGATAAAATACTACACTGAATCTAGATTGGTAGGTGGATCAAGCTTTTTTCTCAGTGTCTTTTCCTGTTTATTAACATGTGAAACATCAGCTATATTTTCAATCCAAGTACCTTGTTAGGCACTGAATTTGAGTTTTGTTCTGTGGGTTCAGAATATCTTTTAACTCTGTTTAATATAAATAGAAATTTTGACTACTTGACCCCTCAATGAGACTGTGCTGCTATTTATACTGACAGATAAAGAGCTTTGTTTCCTTTCTCTCATTCTGCATAGCAGGAGTCCTGCACAGATGCTTGAAAAGCTTACCAATAAAAATCACTGTCAGACTTGAAATCATTCAGTTTTTTTATTGATTTTCCTCAAGCTACCCATGCAACTAGTTGAAGATAATATGAATTACTGGTTCAATATCAAAGATACTAGTTACTATCTTCTTTTAATTAAGTATATTTACTGTGTTAAAGAATTAAAATAGCAAGTACCATCTGTATACAATCGTTGGCCCATCATTAACTTACAAATGATATAAAAGTAAAAAAACCACGATGCCATAAAGAAAAACTGCCTTCCTGTTACAATAGAATTTGCACTATGTTTCAAAGAAAATCTGAGAGTTTAATATACGGGTAAAAACAATCTCTGATTTTATATCCAGAATCTAGTATGATATTTCATTCTAAGGTCAGAACTCAGAAACAAGTAGTGCATCCAATGTTCTGACTGTATATGTATCTTCTGTTATTATAACGTGAACCTGAATGAATTCTTCCTTCTACTTACTTTTTTGGAATGCCTTGGGTAGAACCTTTCTTAGCTGATTCAAAAAGAGACTTAATAGAGCTTGACACTGGAGAAGGAATATGTTTTTAATTTCATACATGTTTTATTGTATTTATTTTAGGTTATTTATTCATTTATTTTATTATATTAAAGTGACTTTTAACAACAAAATAGCATTAATTTAAACTCTAGCTTTTCTGATTTTGCCTGAAAGTTTGAACTAAAATCAGGAGCTGGATCTAGAATTTGGTCGTTCTGTGTTTAGTACATCAGAATGAAGTCCTGGAAACAATTTTTCTAGAGCACTGGAAAATTCAGATATAATTCATGTCTGACCTTTGCAGTATAATCTCTCTCTTTGTGGTCTTTAAATATGAAAAATAAAATGGTAATGTACAGATTCCTTATGTCAGAAATTACAGCATAATGGAGTCTACCTGACTTAGAGTTGTGTTTGTATGCATAAGCATGAACATTGTTTTGGACTATGCAAATGGAATTTTATGTGCATTTTGAAAAGGTACATAGTTTCTTGTCAACAAGAAGATCAATGAAGTGCTGTTCAAATTGTTCATCCATTACTTAGCCTTCCTAGTGTCAGCATTACTGTCAGCTTTAGTTGGAGATCTTCATTTATTTAAAATATCATTCACTGTGGGAAGGATGAGGAAGTGAATCATGTCTCAATAATGAGAATCTGGAAGGGGAAGGCATTGTCCTGTGTATTGAATTAAAACCATGAGGTATTAGGTCATTTTGAGGTTTGCATTTGAGGCAGAAGCTTTGCCCCAAATGATTCTCACCAGAATAGTTCTAAATGTCCAGGTCTCACCAAAATTAATGGACATTAGACTGTATACCTGGTATTTCAAAAACAATGTGGCTTATCTAGTTGCTTTTCTTCTTTTTTGTGAGAAGCATATGGTTGAAAAACCCCATTCTTCCATTCCCTGTGGAGTGGGAATTGTTTTTTGAAATTACCTCTTAGCATAACTATCTGTTAGAGCATAGCATGACTGAAATTCTTTGACACCCAGTCAGCCCCACAGACTTATTATGAAATGAAACTCTTCCAGTTTCTTACATGACTAGAAACAGCAAAGAGAATAGCAGCAAGACAGGCAAACAAAGACATTTGCATGGGAAAATTATAGTCTTCATCCATTAATAGATACAAAAAAAATCAGAATCCTAAGTTGATTAACACTCTGTGTACACCCCTGTCTTGGATATAGAGAAAAGCTTGATTTATTTAGTTAGGTTAGGAGCAGCTGCCACTTCCAGCCATTGCATCCCACAACAACCCAGTAAACCAAGGACATGGGGTCTCCACTGAGGCTGAGAGACCCAGCTGCCACTTTTCTGTGTGCAGGTTCAACCAGCAGCAAACTGCAGAATGTGTCAGAGAGCAATAATAGCTGTGCACTAGTACAGTGCATACTTCAGATGCAGTGAAGCTGAGAATCACATATCAAAATACCTCTGTGGTTAGTTCTGGAATGGTCTCAAAGTGTTGAATCTTATAACACATTTTTTAACTTAGATATTTGGTTCATACTCTTTTTGATGTGAACAGTGAATTGTGGCTCTCGGTTTTGATCTTATTTTTCATTAGTGTTTGTAGGATGGTGGATAATCCTTCATTATGTTCAGATATATCTGTATAATTTCCTTGGCTTTTCAGTGTTTACATTAATATTATTGTTTATCCTGGTGCTGATAACCTTGAATTTAATATTTAAACCAAAGAAATTGTGGAAGTGCTCTGAACCCGAGGGTGATATGTAGGTTTCCTGTCCTGCTCTGGTACTGCACTAGAGATCTAAATTTGTGTTATTTTGGGGATCCTTGCTTGGGAGGAGTTCTAGGGCTCAGTGACAGTTCAAAAACAGACAATTACACTGAAAGAGTAAGCTATTCAAATATAACTGGGGAAAGTGCCTGGTAGGAACATGCAAATTTTGTGCTTGCATCCACCAAAAACCACACAACTAACTTGCACTTTTGTCTCATTCTACCGTTGGCTGTAAACCCTCACATAAATCAGTTTAATCAGTCACTAGAAAGAACAACTTAAAAAAAGTAGGAGGCAGGTTTCTGAAAGCCCTGTCCTCTTTCCATCAGATAAGTCACTAGCCAATATCATGCTGGAAAGACAATATAGGTCCCATCCCTACAACTTGATTCTTCTGCCTGTCCAAAACAATTCCTACAGTCCATGGTTAGCATTCTTTTGTTGGTTGGTTGGTTGGTTGGTTGGTTGGTTGGTTGGTTGGTTGGTTGGTTAGTTGGGGATTTTAGGGTGTGGCATTTGATCTGATGACGTTATTATGCACCAGTTAGGCATTTGGAGGATTCCCATTGAGCTTTTCCTTTTCCATTGAGTGGGTGTTAGTGTGATATGATTATAAATGTGTCTCGTAGCAGTTTATGGCTCCCTGTAATAGTGTCATAATTTTAGTCCAGAGGTGATACAACCTCAAGGCAAGCCCAGCTTCTTGAGATATCTGTCAGAATTAATTTTTAGCATTTTCCCAGCTTAATTGCTATTGCATCCCTGATAAATTCTGTGCCACCACCAGTGAACTCTGAAGTGAGTGCTTACTGAAGTGAGTCAGAAAAATTTAGAAGTTACCAAAAGTAAATTTAACTGATGGGTGGGATCCTTTAGAAAATTTTTAAAAGTATTAATGATAATATGAAATCTCTGGCAAAGCCTTTTAGTTAAAATGTATCTTAATTAGATTTTGGCAAAGACTTATGTGTAACTAGTTGTGGGTTTTTTAGTAACAGGTGCTGTATTAGGCATCATCTGATCTCAAGCACCTGTTGCTTGTTTCTCTACTTGTTGACCTCTTTTTCAGCCAGTTCAACTATTTATGTGGCATGTGAAAAACTGTATTCAGGAACAAACTTTAAAATTAGGTCCATCACTTTTTTCTGCCACCATTCAAATAATGTCAGTTTGATAATCTTTTATTCTCCTGTCTCTACAAATGCTATTGAAGAGGCCATAAGGCATTGGAAATTGGCAAGGTGGATAAAAAAGTGGGAGAAGGAATGGGAGCTGTAAAATTTGTCTTAGCCATCATGGCAAATGTGTACAATATTTTACCCTTGCCAGAAAAGTACTGCATGGCTGGCCATCTACCTAGCTGAAATCTGCAACACCATTATGAATTTTTCAGGATTTTTACCATCTTTACCTCCTTTTAGTTTCAATACACTGTCGTCTTCCCCTCTCTCTTCCTTTCTGCTGCCATCTTAAATGGATTCTGTCTTTTTCAGGGAGTATATTGTTAAAGATTTATAAGTCGTGAATGAGTCTCTCCACTGTCTTATCAAGGACGTTTTTCTAAAGTAAATTGACATGTTCACTTCTGAAGGGCATTCAGTTAAACAGTTGCATACAAACATGCTCTGTCTCCCTACCTTTTAGCCTGAGCAAGACACTAAGTCATTTTCATCTCTTGTAAACCACCTTCAAACACACAAGAAAATTAATGTCTTCAAAGTAAAACTGAAAATACTACTGAATGACCTCAGATTCCTCAGAAGTGATCAAGGACGTTACATTTTAGGACTATTTTCAAGTTTACGTAAAGATTACAGCACAAGAATTCTTTGCCCATGAACAAAAAGACATAGTGACGAAGACTGGAAACCTACTTCTGGAGAAGGCTGAACTGGAAATTCATTTCATGGCTGCATTTTTAGTCTGAAAAATCAGAGAAATTAGAATGTGAGTTCTAAAATCTAGCAAGGAGATAAATCCTTTTCCTACTCCAAGAATATTTGTATGAGAAAAAAGAAATGAGAAGCAGCAGCAGAGAGGACTGGACGAAATGGTAGCAGAAAACTTTCATCTTTTAGACAAAAATTATTGAACCATCAGCTGTACTCTATGAATTCTTTCAGGTAGTTGACAATTACTTAAATCAATAGCATTGCAATGTAAATTAATAACTTTATAATTTTTCCTTACTACATTGCCTTTTTTCTACCCTCATCTAGGAAACCTGTGTTTCTTTCCTATGAAAAACTCCTGGTTTAAGTCATAGTAGATGAGGTTAATAATGCTCTTTACTTTGCTTCTCCACAGGGTTTCCTGTACAGATGAATGACTCGGATCACTCACTATTTCAGCATTCTTTTCAAGGATGCATGCAGAGTATTCATGTGGATGATCAGCTGGTGGATTTGCATGCAGTGGAGCAAGGCGAGCTGGGGAGCTTTGCTAATGTCACCATTGACATGTGTGCCATTATTGACAGGTAAGTTGTGGAGAGATCACCCATACTCTGATACACTGACACGTCCTTCATATTCTGAAAATATGCAGTGATCCAGAAAAGATGGTCCTGATACTGCCAGTGATCATGCCAAGGCAGCCCCACATTTTTATCATTGAGAACCATAGTTAGGTGATGGAGATGATGGCTTTAAATTGTAGACTGTGTAGGGTGCTGTCACAATCCGCTTTAATAATAAGGCAGAAATCGTGATGGTTCGTGTGATCTTGGGGGTGCAAGAAAAGGCAAATCAGCAAGAGACTGCTTTTTCAACAAAACATCAAAGCACTTTATTGAGTGCTAATCAACTCAGTTATGCAATAGAGGGAGAGAGAGAAAGAGATGAAGAAAACAAAGTAACAAAGTAGGGAGAGAGAAAGAGAGGATGGGATATAGCTACCAATGTACGAGATGAAAGTCCTCGTGGCTCAGCCACGAGAAAGTCCTCTCCCCAACGTCTTCTTCCGTGGGGAGATCTCAAGAGTCTGTTCAAAGAGTCACAGTTTGTAAGTCTTTTTCCAAGGCGAGTGGCATCTGGCCAAAAAGGCAGGGACATTTATGGGCTATTGTGAGCAGGCCCGTAGCTGATCAACATCAGGTTTGTGCTGTACCGAGGCGAGATGCGTGCTGTACCATGGCGGTAAACATATGCGCTGTACCCAACAGCCGCTCTGCTCGAAGCACTGTACCGCGGCAGCAAACATCTCCCCGCTTCAGCAAGGCCAGGGTCTGTCTTTCAGGGTCTGTCCCAGTCTCTGTGCCAACAATCAGGAGACAAAACAAGATCTTCAGGCCGACCCTTACAGGTACAGTGGAAAGCAACTCTCAAATCTCTCCACTCACTAGCGGAGGAGGAGGTGAAGACTTCTTGTGAGTTCAGGCTCACCCTATATGTCAGCAATATGGCTGCCTTGAATAGAGGAAACTCCTCTCTGTTCAGACAAACATTTTGACTGTTTCTTAGATGACTGTTATGGAGACCTTTTTCCAACTAGAAGTTGTGGCTCCTGGCTTCAGCCCCTTCTGGCTTCCCTGTGCTCCTCAGAGAGCTAAAGCAAGTCCACATGCTTACACATCAGTGAGTGCAATGAGTGCTCAAACTTAATTAAAGAAATGCTTACTGGGTTTCGTTTTTTCCAGTCTGAGAAGAGTAATTGAGAATTAGGGCAGCCTTTTTATTTGTCACTACATTTTCAACCCCTTACCTGTATTTATATTTGTTGCTTCTAATTTATGGTTTCTTTGTTGGTGAAGAAAAAGAAAATACCAGCAAAGACAGAAAGAACAAGTAGCCGAGCTCCTGAATGCAGACAGCTTGGCTTATCATGAAAATTACCTTACATTATAGCCATTGCAAGCCTGGAAAGCTGAAAAGGGCTTTTTCAAATAGTGCTCTGAAAAAAGCAAAGAGTACTAGATCAGAGAACCCTGGAATAATTCAGGTAATAAGCAACTGCTGGAGTTCACATTACCCTCTAAAAGCAGGGCCAGCTTCCAAGCTACATCAGGTTACTCAGGACCAGTTGAGCTTTGTATATCTCCAAGGATATTCTACTGGCTCAGTGATTTTGGATATCATCAGCAAATATCTGCATAGTCGTGGTAAAGAAATGCTTGTTCTTTTAATTTTCTACTTTATTTTAAGAGACTCTCAGAGATAGATGGTACTGAGAAAAAACAAAAATATAACATACTGCTTTGGTCTTGCAAAATGCCTTCTCTTCCTGAAACGGAGACATCCATTTGCACTAAATGAGTTGTGGTAGGGTGACCGTCGCCAGCAGCCAAACATTCACCCTACCTTTAGCTCTCTTCTCTGTCCTGAGAGATGGGGAAAAAAAAAGAAGAAAGGCAAAAAGACAATTTAATAAGAAAAGAAAAAGCTGCATATGTAAGCAAAGCAAAAGAGAAATTTGTTCACTGCTTTGCATCAGCAAGCAAATGTCCAGATGCTCCCTGGAAAGCAGAGCCTCACCGCAGCACAGGTGGTCGTTGTTTTGGAAGAGAAACTCCCAAACACTGAACTTTTTCTTTTCCACCTCCATTCCCTCAGGTCTTATTGCTGGGCATGCTGTTGTGCAGTATGATATTTCCCATGGGAAACTGCTTCCAAAGTCTCAATTTGGCTCAGCTACCCCAGCTATGTCCTTGTCTAACCCCTTACCCACCCGCTCCTCCTGTCCTTTAAGGGGAAGGTTGTGGAAAGAAGCCTTGATGCTTCTGTGCAAGCGCTGTCCAGCAGCAGCCAAAAGAGTGGTCTGGTGCCAGCAGGGTTTTAGCCACAGTTGGGAAACACAACACCCATGGACTGCTGGGAAGAAGATTAATTTAGTGGCTGCATCCCAGCCAGACTGAGTATACCACTGTAGTGATCTCAGCGTTAAAGGACATGTTTGCCGTGTACCTGTGAGCTGCTCTGGCACATCAGGCCACTTTATATTGATTCTCCTCATGGACCTCTTGAAGGTTGCAGTCATCATGAAAAAAGCATATGACAAGCTGGTGTCGTAGGTCGTAGGGATGAAGTTTGTTCTGTACCCTCACACATATCTGAAATTAAAAAGAAATTCTGTGATCAGTATTTGTCAGTTTGAATTACTTGATTTTATTTTGAATATTTGGTTTTGGAAATGTAAACTGACTTGAAAGAAAGGACATGAAGATACAGCTAATTGTCTCTGCTTTTCCTCCAATGAATAAATTTAAGCTCATACAACAATTTGTATTGATCTCAATGATTGAACCCATTTATGGCAGTTTCTATTAGAAAAAAATCCATTATTATAGTGAAGTTAATCATAATTAAGATTTTGAAATATATTATGATGTAATTACAAGTAACTTACCATGTAAGTTAATTAGTATCAAAGTTTTATGATACATTTATAAAATACTAGACTTAAAGCTTCCTATATGTTGAGCAGCTTATTTTGGAAGTTAACTTCTCATAAAAGCTACTATTTAGAAACTATTTCTTTGTGTAATACATAATATACATCCAAATATTTCATATAATGCCATGAGCCACATAAAAGTTATATATAGTGGCCTTTTATAATATGAAAATATTATTATGCTTTCTATATTTTTGTGTGTTATATATTAGGTTTATTATATATATATATATATAAACATGTGTATTCATAACAGAGTTTGGGATAAATAACAGTGTTTTATCTATGCTTACGTATGGATATATTTATATTTTCTTTATATAACAGAATATATTCTCAGTCTATTTCTCTCTTCTACCACCTTGGGTGCTGATATCATCCTCATAAAAGTTAAAACTGTATGTCTTACATTTATGCTTTTTAAGCTCAGGAAGATTGTGTTGCAAGCAGAGTAGCAGTTGTATAGTCACAGGAAATTAGAATAGTATCCAAAGCAGTTTCTTAGGGTTGTCTTTGTTGTTTGCAATGATTGAAATGTAATCAAGTTTGTTGTTTTCCCATGACAAAGTTTATTTCTTATAACTTTGAACTTTAGAACAAACCCTTTGGCTGAGAAGTAAATGCCAAGCTTTGGATCTGATTGGATTTTCATGGCTGTCTTATTAACAACTGCAAATAAGAGTTTACAAGCACTTCTGCTACAATATGCCATTATATACAACATTTTTTATGGCTTTCTTTTAAGGAATGCAAGTACCATGTGTGCTATATATAAACTCAATTTCTCTTCCTTTGAAAGGGGAAGATACTTCTGGCTGGCCATAGTGGGATCCCCCTGCTTTTTTAAGCTGGTTTGGAACTGAATCATAAAGGCTTCAGTCATCATCATCAACATGGAAATTACTTTCATAGCCACACTTCAGTAAAGACCCCCACTGGGCAAAAAGATAAGCTGTCACATTGAATTACACTTACTGCAGGCTTCAGCCATTTGGTTCAGGGGACAAAAGGTGAAGTTGTATAAGGTGGCATTTTTCATCATTACCGAGAGTGGTTAGTAAGGAGGGGAGAGTTTTCTCGGTAAGAACATAACAAAAGTTACTGAGGGTTTGTTGAGTTTTTAGGTTGCACGCACCTGTGGGTAACTGCTTCCAAAGTCCCAGGTTCTGCCGAGCTAAACTCTGCCTGACATGGAAAAGGTTTGTGCATTTTATTTCCAGCAGCTTTGAAAAATGTGAGAAGAATAGTGGTGTTAGAGTATTACACTAGTACTTGGGAGATACAAGTGTTGAACCAGTGTCTTTTTATTTTTTCTTCCCCTCCTCACATGAGCACTTTTTTTATTGCAAAGATTGCAAGCTGAGATCTAATTACAGGGGAACACCAAAGCTAAGGAACATTCTCTTTTTACCAGTAGTTAAATAGTACAAATGCATATAATTTCATGCAGGTATGTATAATTATAGGCAGTTAAAATGCTACTGAGAAAAAAAAAAAAAAGATCCCTATTTCTGTCTCGTAATTACCTATAATTACATTAGCAATGGAAGTTGCATTGTTATCACAGTGATCCACATGCTGCATTGCTTGTGACGGCACAGGTCCCTTTTCACCTCCTTTACTTAACTTTAACAACCTAGCTTGTTGTTACAATCCAGATGGTACTGTTGTACTTTCAGATTTAACACAGGACTTTGCACAGGAATTATTACTCACAACTAATTTATCCCGGCAGTCTCAGAGAATTCCAAAGCTTTCCTGATTTTAATCACAAAATCACAATGAGGGAATATTAAAATGATTTCAAAAGACAGTGTCAAATGTGCCATTGGAGGTTATGCGCATGTAAGCCAATTTTAATGAAAATTTCCGTGTTCCATGTGAAAAAAATGGGGAGAGGGGGATGAAAAATTTTAATGTGGCTGTTTCTGGTGTTTTATGAATGTGTAAACAGTGTGATTCTCTCTGTAACACAGTGAGATGAATTAGATGCCAGTTTTTGAGAATAATCTCACATTAAAGATTAATTTAAGTAATCAGATACGTGCAGCAGAACATTTCTGGATGATTATTACTTACTGCTGTGAGGATACACTCTGTATGACAGGGTGTCAGCATTCAGCTTTAATCCCAACAAGCCACACTCTCTCAACTTTTTGATTTTTGATTGCCAATCAAAGTTTGAAATAATTCTTCTAAATAACAGAACACAGCAAGCATATAGGTACATAAATATGGCCACAAGGTAACTGGCAGTAAGACAAAGTTTCTTTGAAGTTAAAAATCATCATGCCAAATAGTATTAAAGTTGTTCATTTCTGGATCTTTACACAGGCTTTAGGACTCTGCCCTTCCTTGCTCCTCTCCCCCTTCCTCTTACAGTTAAGTGGTTAGACAGACAGACAGACATCATCCAGTGGTGCTCTGCATGAGGAACAGATGATATAACAATATCCTGACTGGAAGCAAAACCTGCTTTGCAGTTGAGTTTTTTCCAACTCAAATTCACAAAAAGGAAGTTATGTAGGACTGGGGAAGGGCTGAAGCTATACCATGACTTCAGCCTGCAGATACTTCTGGCCATATGGATGAAAGGCGCTTCTCACACGTGTCCTCTCCCTCTTCTCCCCACATCTCTTTGTAACCATACCAACTTTTTATGTGGAAATGGAGGAAATTGAAAGTTGCCTTTCAGTGATAGAGATTCAAGCACATTTACATAATAATCCATCTCAGTCCAGAAAGGTGACTTTGTAGACAGAGATTACACCTCAGATGATGATGCTTTTAATTCTTTGACACTTCACCATTATGTACCAGAGTACACAGTGAAAATTGCCATAATATTAACACAGATCAGTAGACAGCTAGGAGGTTTCAAATTCTACAGAGGTAACCACAAAACAAGAATAGTTGAATTAGCTTTCTTTTTGAAGCATATCTTATTTTTTTGCAATATTTTTGTGCTATGAAAAATCTCCATTCTCAAAAGGGAATGGCGAGAATACTGTAAAAATCAGGGAAAATAAAGCATGAGAAATATTAAAAATTGAATAAACTGGGGTTTTTCCCTGTGTTAACAAACCTTGTCCCTTGCATGAAGCTGGAAATATTTTAATAAATTGCAAAATTTAATAGAGTCTATTCAGTACTTTGCTATCATCAAGAAATTGGCTGGACCTTCCAGCTGTCATTAGTTAGAACAGGACTCCCCAAGACAACAACAGAAAGACGGAATAAGATGGTGATTAGATCATGTAAGCGTCAAAGGAAAAAAAAAAAAGCACTGTTAAATAACTTAATAGTGTAATCAGTAACTCTTTAAACAAGTTGGAATAGTTTGAGATGCAGATGGTTTGAATGTCATTTTATTGCCTTTGCCGTGTTTTTTGTTTCACTTTATCCTATATTACACAGGTTACAATAGTCAATAACATTCTTATGAGACCCTTTCAAGTAACTATGTGGGTTGTATATCATCTTGTAGCTGGATATCAGAACATATTGAAACCTCAGAAAATCCTCAGTTGTTCTTTGTCATGTGTTTAATCCTACATAAGCTCCGCACAGAGTGGAAAAAAAATTCTTTCATTTTAACTCTAAGAAATACTAATATCTTTGTTTATTATTGTTATTATTTCAAAATGTAGGCTACTAAAACAATTTTCTTGAGAAAGTGGATTGTTTGTTCTTGAAAAATACTTTTTCGTGCTACAACAAGAGTTAAGTCAGTAAACATTCAGGTATACTTTGGAGGAGGAGGAGGAGTATGTAACACAGAGTTCTGCACAACTTGACAGATAATGGAGGAAACCTCTGAGCTGCAGGATTGTTTTTCTCCAGGGCCTGAAAGAAAGGTAACAGCATGGGGTTTGTTCTTGGGAGCCAACTGGCAAAGAATGTGCCATTGTCACCCAGCAGCTGTGCCCAGTGCATGGTCACCAAGGGCACGGAGAGCACTCTGGGCCTCCAGGCACAGGGACTGCCTTGGGGCCAGCATCCTCAAGGTTCTCCTCTGAAGGATTCTGGGTGGAGGATGAGGCTGTTGCAAGTGGAATTGTAAATGGAGGAATCCCATCACCCTTGTGGGACAGTGCCACCATCCTGGAATAGGATAAAAGGGAGCATCCTCCCACCTCCCATTGCCATTCTTGGCCTGGAACCAGCCCAAGTACAACAGAGAGAAGTCCTTGAGGAGCTGGTAGAATCACTTGAAGCTGAGGGAGGAGAACTGGAAGTTGGACAAGTCTTCTGGAGGTACTCCACTGCAAAACCAGCTCTTAGCAGGGTCCCCTTCAAAGATAATCTAAGGGATTGAAGTCTTTTTTTTCAGCTGCATAGCCATGGCAACACAAAGGGAATGCCTTAAAGATCACTCCAGAACTCCCTGTCCTCATACTCTGTGTGGAGCCAGGGACAGCAGTCCTAAGAAAAGAGGTGCAGAGGTGTTGGAAGGGATCTCAGTGCTTGGAGCACACACTGGTGCCCTGCCAGGTGAGGAAGGATTCTTGCTCCCAAGGTGGATCAGGCCAAGGGCATATGCTCATTCTTAGAAGACCCCAACATGGCTCCAGGTGGGGCAGAATAGAAGTCAGGAATCTCCTGGGAGGTATGGCCAGTGTATGGATTGAGGAGGTGGGTCTTGTACTGTTCTGGGAAGAGCTGATTACCATCTTTGGGTCAGGAAGGAATTTTCTGCTGGGGAAGACTGGCACTGGCCCTTGGCAGGTTTTCTCCTTCCTATGAAGCATCGAGCATGTGATGGTAAAGTGTCCTATGGGTACTTTTGGCCGGTTTGCTGCCTGCTGCTCATGCCCTATGAAGACAGGCAGCCTCTTGTCCCCTGCAACTCCTTTTGCCTTCCTCTGCAGCACTGAGCACAGCCCTTGGCCTTCTTTGGGCCATTTTGACAAGGTGTCTGCTTCCCTTGGGCCTCCTATCTGGTGGGGGGAAGCTTTCTAGACTTCCATGGTGGGCCCAGGAGTGGCTCCCAGGGGTTGCTTCTTGTCCTCAGTGACACTGAGCAAGGCTGCTGTCAGGGCTCCTCTGGGTCCCTGTGGCTCTGTTCCTGCTTACTGCCTTGCACATCCAAGGCACCACTTGTGCCCTGGATCTCTCTGGCTCTCTGTCTTTTAGTCCCTTCATCATCTTTGTTGCCCTTCTCAGGATGCATTCAAGTACTTAAGCATACTTTTTTAAAGATGAGGCCACAGTTACAGGGGTCCCTACCATCAAGGCACACACTTGCTAATCTAGTAAAATTAATCTAGTAAGATTAGCAGAGAAAGGATTTGAAGAAAAGTTTATAATAGTGGCAAACTTTTAAAACATTATTTAAATAATGTTAAAAGTTATTTTGGCAAAACCTTTGCTTTTTTTGCTATCTGCTGCAACATGACTAATATAGGAACAGCTTCATCAAATGGAGTCATCTATAATTTATAAAAGTCGTGAGCAAAATCTTTGTGTGGAAATTAATTTCTTGGTTTTTCTTACATGCATTAGTTTGCTCAGGGGACTTGATTGAATGTGCAGCTTGTATTACATTCACACATAATTATTATTTTATTCTCATTCTCCTGTGGGGAAGATGAGAGCACTGAGCAAACATCCACAAAGCTCTCTCTTGGACATGAAATTTATACTCTCACAAGAGTTGATGCTAAATATTTACCTGATCCCATAATAAAACTGTTGAAACTAGCTCCCTGGTTACTCAGCTGAATTCTGAAGGCAAACTGCTTTGATGACTCTCTCAAGTTATTCATTACTTAGAGCTCCTCATCAGTTCGTAACTGAAAAAGTTAATGTATTATGCAGATTGCTTATTTTTAGTTGATTAAGATATCTTCTCCTGGATTAACAGTGCCGCTATTCTTAATGAAACTGTTCTCTATACATTCATTCTCAAAAATAAAGGAAACCAGATTATTGTCTCAATTTTAAAATTTACAAAGACTTTAACCAATGCAAAGAAGTTTCAGGAACTGCCTGTATTACTATTAATCTTTAAATAAGAATAAAATTGCATAATCCTCTCATTAGCATTTGTTAACTAACTGTGAATCTCTCAGGTATGAATATCAATACTTCTGCTGTTTTTATCCCAGTAAAAGAAAATGGATAATCATAATCAAAACAAATAATGCATCTACTACTGACTGTAATAGATTTGATTATAGTCTATAATTAGTAGGCATGCTAATATTTGATAGGCATGACATAATGCTGTAATAAGTAATAATGGCATATGCTCTAAATATTTTCCAGATACTAAAAAAAAAAAATCTTGTAGGTAATTTATTTCAATTATGATTATGACCAGTTTTATGACTGAAGCTCTGAATTTGTAATCAGGTGTCAAGCTATGAATAAATTTAACCCATTCATTAGGAGTCTGTGCATCTGGAGGACAGCCAGTCCTGTTTGATTACTAGAATTTCTACTGGATATGTTGCGAAGAAGTTAAACCATAGAATAACCATTTCATAACCAGGCAATTTCTTTCAGTAGTAATAATTTTGAATAAATGCCTGTCTTAATAAAATGTTGGGTCCATCTCTTGTTCATACAGGCAAGGAATAAAGTCTCCAGAAGAAGCAGTTTATCTTGCATAAAACGCTGCTACAAATAAGTATAGCAATTGGTGGATGGAGCCTGACTTCTAGTAGCTATTGCCTTACTCTACAGTTCCTGCTGGATTTACATTCTTTCTTTTTTCTTCAGAAATCTTTATAATTTTTAAATGAGCATATTGAACTCATGAAGAATATTCATACTGGTGAGAGCCTGAAGAAATAGGGTTATAAGTCTAATAGATTAGAAGAGGTCTTGTAGTAGTTGTAGGTTGCTTTTTAAAAGATGAAAGAAAAAGAGATTACTACGCCATCATTGGAAATCATTATTAATATTAATAATGTCTAGATATATGCATTAGGCTTAATAGTGTCTCTGTATCTCTCCAGCTTAGCTTCCTTTTCTCAAAAAGAAGTATTTATTTCAGTATTTCTGCTGGTAGTGAGTGTTTGCTAGTGATTAGACTCTTTCAAAAAATGACTGTCAATCCATCGAGGAAGGTGTTATTTCCTGTTCAATAGCATATTTCTCCCAGATACTGATTTCACAGATCTTTTGCAGAACAATACAGTGCCATCTAAAAGTAAATAAATGTTATCAAATCCATTTCTGCTACTAGCACATTGGACAGAACAGGTTCACCTTACTTGTTTTATGCTTTTCTCTAGCCAGCAGTATTAAATTTCTGAGTATCCCAGTATTTCTGTTATGTTTCTCACGACCTCTTCCTTTAAAGAAAATGCAGCTAGAGAAAGGTTAAGGCCTAGATTCTTTACAGTATTTACGTGTGCTAATGCTCCCTAAGCTTTGTGGCTCATTCTGCCTGTGAGACTCACATGGAGTCATGAGGGAGGGACTTGAATTCTGTGTAGCCAAAATAAGCAGGCATAAGCATCGAAGAATGGGACAAACCACAGGCAAAATACTGAGCAAGGTATTGAGATGAATGTTGGCAGAATTTTATGGTCTAGAAATATCTCAAATGAGAACATATACGTATGTCAAAATGAAGGGAGAACTTAACACACAGCACTTGTACTGTACTTCAGCATGTGATATGATTAATTGGAGGATGCAGAAGGGTTTGATGGCAAAGAGAGTGAAGAGAGGTTCAGTTTTTCCCTTGCTTGTTATGGAAACTTTAGGTGGTGAAGCAGCCAGATGGTGTTTTCTATATAAATTTCTCTGTAGGCACATAAATAGCTTTTGGGCCACATGGTGGTTGATCAGGATGACACATAAACATTGATGCTGACCACACATCTGAACTCTGCCTCTCCACATCAAACCACATCAAACCTATTTTCCAGTTAAATTGATCTTCCTACCTGCATTACATTGAATAGATTTAAAGTTAACGCACAAAAAGTTTATGATACATTTCAATATTTGCGAGTCTGCAGATTTCTGTTGTGCATCAAATTAAAAGCAGGTGGCAATTCTTAATGAGAAATTGAATTAAAACCTAACCAGATTTCTTCTAAGAAATTGGAAAGAACAAAAGTCCTTGGAGGAATATGTGTCAGATGCTACTTGCTTAATCCTTGATATCTTCCTGGAAGGATGGTTTAAATGAACTAACTAATACAAGGTTTCAGTAAACAGGTCTTCATTCATTCCCTGTAAATGTCACCAATGGATTAGATTACATTAGCTGTTTTTAAAAAGTAGGATGTAGAAAGGAAATGAATATTGAATAGAGATCTAGATTAGGAGAGATATGAAGAGAACTGGGTTTCACCAGAAGGAAAATACTTAATCTGTGCAGTGTATGTGTTTTATTTTTCCTGGTATAATATATATATATAAAAGATTAAAAATAACATAGGGCATAGCCTTACCTGAGTGATCCCAAGAGTAAAGTTATTTTTACAAGACCTGTTAATTTAAAGGAATGTTTAATGGAGAAACACTTCATTTATAACTGTAGAATGTTTTATATTTACCATTTCTAAGACTTTTTAGCAGTGAAGTATATCACCGAAAAAAAAGAGAAAAAAGTCATAGCTGTAACATAGCTATAAAAGACATAGCTATTTTTTCCAGAATTTTATATCAAATCTATACTTGTATATTTGCAACAAAATTTTTACTGGCACTTAATTCTTTCAATTTCTGTTACAAAAAATTCTCGATTTTGAGGAATAAGATTACATTCTATGTAACTTTCTTATAAAACAGTAATGAAAATTAAAATATGGAAATATGCCTATTCCTACCCAAGCCATTCTGTAGTTCTATTCTTTGGTTATTAGGCTGTGGTTTTTGTTGTTGCATCAGAGCTCTAAAGTTGTTAGTTAAGATAACATTCTGAAGCACCAGTAAAATCTCATATTTGTTATCGTGAGAGACTAAGAAATTCAGACATTTTTTGACAAATAAAGCTATATTAAACAATGTGTGTAATTAGACATATAAACAAGAGACTTATTTATTAGAAGATTCTCACACAAGCCAAAGCCAGTTGGATTGCTTTGCATCTCTAGAATTCCTCCCATGTGTGCTTATGTGTTCAAGTGAGTGTCCCCCACATGTGGTGGGTCTCAGTTTGCTGATCAATATTCAGACTGGCAGTAGAAGTAGTGTAACATGCAAGGCTTCTCATGTCCTCCTTTCCATCTCAGTTGACTGTGGTAGGAGCAACAGGTTTTGATTCTGTCTCAGAGAACAAATCCAGATGGAAATGCCTGCCTGGTCAAGCTCTATTAATTGGTTGTCCTTTGTTATTTGCCTAATTATCACTTTGGAGAATGCAGAAGCCTTGCAGAAATATCTTTCAGGCCAGCTTCTGCCCACAGCCTGTAACCTAATTTAACGTTGCTAAGTGTAGGTACCCTATAATAACTGCACACTAATTTTGCAAAATTTGGCATATTTATTCAAAAGAATGTGTAAATTAGCCAAAGCAGAAGCCAAAGAAACCTATTCATCTGGTTTCTTATTAGGTTTAAGGCAAGTGAGGGAGATAAACTATCATAGTCTAATTTATGATTTCTAGAAAAAGCATACAAATGATGCCTATGCATTTTACATTGGCAGATATTTTGGTGATTTTTTTTCTGTGGAATACTCATTAAATTTTCTTACTAGAAACAATGCTGGTGAATAAGAAACTCTGTTCCAATGTCAATTAGTACAACACTTTTCCGCTAGGGGAGCTGGAGAAGAGATTTTAATCCCATACTATAAATAAGTGCTTAGATATGAAAAACATCATGTGTTTGAGATTGTACCTAGGATTCAAAAGCCTTTACAACGGCCTGCAAGGACCTTTGGATCGAGAATTTAAATCGAACTGACATGATAAAACAATAGCAGACAATTTCTCTAGGGTGTTATAGATGTCAGACCTATGGAGATGATTTTCTGCCTTGGAAAAAAATCTGATTCATATTTCTTGAAGATAACTGTTGCTTGTACATTTGTTGCATTTATCTGTTGCCATGCATTCTGCCAATAACATCTCTATTTTTTCTGTCATTGTGATAAGTTTCATTGTTAAGACAGACTTGATACAGAGCAGCAGTTAATTTGACGTCAAATTTCTATTTTGGCAAAAAATAGTTACTCTATCAGCCAGAAATTTTTTAATCTAAGCAGAAGCTTTCATTGGTCCTTCTTACAATTTTTCATGTCACAACATTGCAATTGTGATTAATCTGTATGACCCTGTATGGATTTCAGATAATGAGTGTTAGCTTTTGTAGATCATTGTTCAGACATTGATTCAAACAAGTTAGTAAAAGGATTTATTTGGTTTATTTATATCTTTTCATCTTTATTTTCTTACAGATTTACATGGTCATTTCTAAGGCAACATTGTGAAATGAGATTCAGAAATATTGACTCAGCTGTGATTGATAGATTAATTACTGCTTACTATACTGTAATTGCAGGGGAAATGCTTTCAGAGTTTTTGAGAAGAACTGGTGCATAATATGTAACATAATACAGTTTGATTTTCAAAGTTTTAATCATTAAATAGCCCCTACATGAAATGCATTATATGGAAAGTTATCATTTAAAGGGAAGATTTATGCCATATTGAAATGCTATGTAAAATTTTCTTTACTTTGTTAATTTCAGACAGTTAATGAACAAGCAAACAAGGGAAATCAGTCCTAAATAAATATAGAACAGTTCACTTTTTATGTGAGTCAAATAACAATTCTATCTCACCTTCAGTGCTCATTTCACTCAGCCTCACAATTTTTAAGGGCTTCTAATTTTTTCACTTAAGGTGTCTGCTTACTGTGTAAGGATGTTGCTGATCCATGCTCCTGGGTTTCTGTTAAACGCTGGATTCCTTTCAGATCAAATTCCTAAAATTTTAGAGACTAAAAAGTTTTCTAGACATTTCAAAGATGATAGTGCTAGTCAATTTGTACACAAGCACAAGGACAGTCTTTGATACATCTTATCTATTAACTTCCTATTCTGCAGAAGAAAGCTGGAAATTCACTGTCAGTTTTAGTGAAGGTAGTTGTTATTTTCACCTGTCTTTTCACTTTTCTAGTAAAAAAGAAGAATACCAACCTACAGAGAATTCTGAGGGAAAGAAGAAATCCAACTCCTATAATGTTTCTTTTCACTTCAACATGAAAGGCAGTATGTGCTCTTTTTCTCTTTTATATAGAGGAGTTGATCTGCCATTTCAATCGCACAATTTCTGCAGTTTTTACAGTACTGTACACCTTTGTTCTTTCTGACTGTTCCTCTGCAGTTGCTCAATGAACTTGAGCCAGACACTAACTAGGTGCCATTACACAAACTGACCTTCTCAAAATCATTAACTCAACCAAAAAAAATTACTCCTTTCTCAGATTCAACACTTTTCATTGTAGAATTCACTGATGTTTCTTTCTCCTTTATCCTCTCTAAAGGTCTAGTTACCTTTTAAAATTATATTTGGTACTAATACTGTGCTATGCACATGGTATGGTGCCCATTGTGTTAAATTTACTCATCTGAAACATTGCTCAAGGGGCCAGTAGCTACAATATCTGTTCTTTTGTTATTATCTGATTCTTTCATTCAGGACCTCCACAAACAGTAACGAGTTTTTCAGCATACTGGCTTTCCTCTGGTGATTTCTTTTTTTTCACTCAAGATCAATCATAGCATCAAAGGTTAACCCCTCCAGTGTTTAGTCAAGTAACCCCCCTGACATTTATTTTGCATGTTAAGTATTGACAGCACTTATTTGGGCTTGTCATGCCAATTTTTCATTCTTTTACATCGGCGGTTGTCAGCACGTTTCAACTTTCTAATGTTTCACTGGCCATATGACCATTAGTCAGAAAATGGCAGAAAATAAATGATGACTTTAGCTCTGTGGCTGTAACTCATGCTCCTTCATCTGCTTGCATAGCAGTGACCTTGTGTATCTTATTTATACAGTCTTAATTTAGCTATTCTAAAAACCTTATTTTATTGTTGTTGCCTCCTAGAAATGCCTTTCTATGTCTTACTGACTCTATCTTCCTTTCAAATTTTGTCAAACATATTCTTCTCCATTTCTCATAACTTAATGTTTTTCTCTCTCTGCTATTGTTTGTTATTTGACTGCGGAACTATTATTTATCTCTGTGGTACGTTTCATAATACAGTTTGTATGAAAAGTGGTCTGCAAAGAATAGTTGCATCGTACCCTTTCATAAAAGTACACAGTAGTTTCAGTAGTTCTCTTTGAACAGTATAATTATGTTTTGAAAGAAGCAAAGTTCCTGATTTAAGTGCATAATGCTAGTATTTGATGTTAGAAATACATTTGAACACACAGTTTTTTGTCCTTCAAAAATATGCTTTCTCCTTTTCTACTGCTACCAGCTACTTTCATGTATTATTTAAACCTAACAGATGTATACTGATTGGCTCATTTATTTTATCCTACCAAAGTACAAGCAGTCAAGAAAAATGCAGTTGCTAATCACTGTAATGTGAAATACTTTTAAAAAAGTCTGTGCCTCTGTTGAAATAGGTAATTTATTATCCTAGAATATGAGAGAAAGTAAAAGGGGG